>PVJI01006643.1:0-84833 GCA_004026765.1 Micronycteris hirsuta | reverse complement strand
TTCCCCTAGATTTTCAAATTAAAAAATGACAACAGCCCACACAATAGCTGTTTGGTGTGAATGAATCAAAATTGTGCCTGTTGTTGTTGTTGTTAGATTGGCAAAAAATACATGTTTTGGTGTGCTGCAGAATTTTAGTAATTAGTGTATGTGTGTCATGAGATGGAAAAGGTTGAAAATCGCTGGTTTGCAGAAGAACGGTGCAGGGACTGAGAAAAGCTGGAGAGCCAGATTTGGAAAATGGGCCAGAAGGAAGGGAGGCTCAGCAGCCAAGGGTAGCCCAGTGCAACTGGGTTAGGAGCCTGCCACCGTGCTTTCTGCCATATTCCTCCTTTCCTGGGTCATTCCTGAAGAGTCACCCTGCTGGTGGTGTCTGCGTCAATCAGAACCCACTGGCAGGAAGCCTCTCCATCTGCCAAGACCACCCTGTGGGTGTTCTCCAAAAGGAAGCTCAGGGTGCTGATGATGGGAGGGGAGGGGTGGGTGATGGGCTGACCAAACAAGTGGCAAATGTCCACTACATTAGCTGTGCCCCTCCTTGCCTCTGAAGTAAAGTCAGATGCCGTATGACATTATTGAGGCCTTCCATAGCTTCACGATAAGCAGCTGCATCTCCTCACTCTGTTCCACACCCTCTCCAGTTCTGCAACTTGCAGGACACTTCCTGGTGCTGTGGGTTTACTCAGACTTTCCTTTGCCTATAGTACTCTTCCCTCACTCTCGAAACTCTTCCTTTGTCTAGGCTCAGCTTCCATTGCCTGCCAGGATGGACCAGTCCTTTCTCTACACTCTTACAGCCCTTGCTTTGTGAGGCACTTGTGGGTTCCCATCATTGTCACAATTCCATCCGTTGGTTGGGTTTCTCCGAGATTGGGAGGTGGGAAGGAAACCAACACTTGGAGCCCCGCTTCGTGCTGGGTCCCACGCCTGGCACTCGGGATCCTCCAGCTCCCAGCCATAGTACCCAGGGGTTGGGTGGATGTTTGCAGCATGATTTAATAACCTGCTTGGCAAGTGTTATTTTTGTCCTTAATTTTAGGGAGATTTGGGGGTGTGGTAATGATTGGAAGGGTGAGATGATGAGTTGTTGTTGGTGTTTTTTTTCTTTCAACATTTTATTTATTGCCCTGGCTGGTGTGGCTCAGTGGATTGAGCGCCTGCCTGCAAACTAAAGAGTCACTGGTTCGATTCCTAGTCAGGGCACATACCTGGGTTGCAGACCAGGTCTCCAGTTGGGGGCGCACAAGAGGCAACCACACATTGATGTTTCTCTCCCTCCCATCCCCCTATCTAAACATAAATAAACAAATAAATTTAAAAAGAAAAAAATGGATTTTATTTATTTACTTTCAGAGAGAGGGGAAGGGAGGAAGAGAGGGCAAGAAGCATCAGTGTGTGGTTGCCTCTCTCGCACCCCCAGCTGGCGACCTGGTCCACAACCCAGGCATGTGCCCTGACTGGGAATCAAACTGGCGATCAATCCACTGAGCCACACCAGCCAGGGCAGGTTTGTTTTTGTTTTTGTTTGCCTCAACCGGTTAAGGACTGAAAAGGTTGAGGACCATCCTACCCTGGCCATGGAGACTGCCCCCAGGAGGACAGTTCTACGATTGTGCTGACTCTGTTGACACTTGGTTACCTGGTATTATGAAATGCCAGGCCCTCGTCTTATAGAACAGAATCATGCAGGATGGGTTCCTTGGAGTCTTACTCTCAGCTCTTGCTCAACTTTCAGTCTTCTGTTCCGGAAGAGTGAGAAAGAGAACAAAACAATGCAGGGCAGGAGCAGGTGAAGAGTTGGGAGATACTGGAAGGGCTGGGGTGATGCTCCTTCTCTTCCTGATCTTGGGGTGTTCATGCTCATTCATGAACGGGGCACTTCCTGAACACCTGCCTCATGCCAGGCTCTGTTTAGTGACATTCCTACAATAATAGAACCAAAGTATGGTGGCTAAGAGGATGACTTCATTTTTATTTAATTTTTTAAATTTTTAAAAAATTTTATTTTTTATTTTAGAGAGAGGGAAAGGGAGGGAGAAGGAGAGGGAGCGAAACATCTATTGGTTGTCTTTTGTATGTGCTCCGAATGGGGACTGAACTCATAATGCAGGCATGTGCCCTGACCGGAATCAAACTGCGACCCTTTGGTTTGTGGGATAATGCCCAACCAACTGAGCCACACCGGCTGGACTAAGAGGCTGACTATAAATTTCAGTACCACCACCAGCTGACGGGGTGATGCTGGACAAGTTGCTTACCCTCTCTGTGCCTCATTTTCCTTGCCTGTGAAGCGGAGGTGATAATAGCATGTACCCCAAAGTGTTGCAGAGGTTAAACGAGGAAATCTATGCAAAACACTTAACGTAACTTTTGACACATAGTAATAGTTCAGTAAATGTTAACAATTACTATACTATTTTTATTTTTTGGATTTTTAATGACAAAAAAGATCTAAAACTGCAGCTTCTGGAAGAACTATTTGTTCTTGCCAATCTTATACTTTGAACTTGAACTTGGCTTCCCTTCAGTCCTTGCATTTCAGAGCAGGGTCTCTGAAGATGTCCTTATTGATAACAATTTTGTCCAAGGGGATATTCACAAAGTACCTTGTAGGTATGAGGTGATTGTAGTTACAGGCTTTCACAAAAGACTTGGTCTTTGACCTCTTGGCAGTTTTCTTCTTGCCCATGGCAGCTGTCAGTTTGTGGGATAGCAGTCAGTTCCAGTAACCAGAGCATAACTATATGGGCAGTCTGAGGTGCCATGTTCTTTGCAATGACCACTTTGCATCAGGCCAGGACCAGCACCAACTTCCTGGGTTTCATAAACTTGAACAGTCATTTCTAAGTTAAATGGAATTAAATGAACAACCTTTCAAACGTGGGTGCTAACCTTCTGGTGCCTCTAATTTGGTGTTAGGTTAGAAGGCTTGGGTTCCCTTGCTGGACACTGGCTGGGGCTCTTGCATGGGCAGGGCACTTGTGATGGCATTTGATTATTGACTGCAGCATTCTGGAGCCCAGTCACAGAGAGGGACTCTGAGAGGAAGCCCACAGTGTGCTTGTTGTGGCAATGACTGGAGCAGGGTGCTTGTGGAAAGAGGAGGGGCCTTCGAGAAGTGAGGAGGAGGTTCCTATTTCAGTGGGCTGTTTACTTACCCACCTGCCTGGGACTGTGCCATTTGCTCCCTCTGTAGACCTGGACTTGTTTCTTCCTGTGTAACAACCACTACCTCCATTTTTCAAGAACTTATTAGGTGCTTTACATATTCAACTCATTCATTAACTCATTCAAAAGAGCGTTTAAAATAGCTATCTCACAGGGTGATTTGAAGATTATACATGATGCCACAAGTGTGTGAAAATGCCAGCAAAGTGTTAAAAGCAAAAACAACTGGGTGACAATGCTAATGAAGTTCTTTTCCAGTTAAAAAAAAAAAAAAAAAAATTGGCCCTAGCTGGTGTAGCTCAGTGGATTGAGCGTGGGCTGTGAACCAAAGGGTCACCGGTTCAATTCCCAGTCGGGGCACATGCCTGGCTTGCAGGCCAGGTCCCCAGTGGGGGCCACATGAGAGGCAACCACACATTGATGCTTCTCTCCCTCTCTTTCTCCCTCCCTTCCCTTCTGTCTAAAAATAAATAAATAAAACCTTTTAAAAAAAAATCGGTTCTAGCTGGTGTGGCTCAGTGGATTGATTGCCATTCCTATGAATCAAAGGGTCGCCAGTTCGATTCCCAGTCAGGGCTCCTGCCTAGGTTGTGGACCAGGTCCCTGGTGGGGGCGGGGGGTCGAGAGGCAACTGCACACTGATGTTTTCCTCTCTTTCCCCCTCCCTTCCTCTCTCTAAAAATAAATAAAATATTTTTTTAATCAGTTTAAACTTTGTTTCTAAATATACATATACTGACACACACACACACATATGAGATAAATAGCAGTAAAAATTAACAACGCAAGCTTTTTCAACAACATAATTCCAACAGGTTTCTCTTTATCCCAACACTTGGTTCCCAGCCCTGGCAGATGTTTGCATAGCGCTTCTCCACCAGAACATGTGTGTCTTGAAGGCATTTAATTTTATGTCTGGCACCGAGTAGGCTCAGTTAGTATTTGTTGGATAATGTCTTAAGGGACATGTTTTTATTGATTTGTTCTCTATTTAAAAAGAGAGAAACTGTTCTCAAAAGGAGCATCTTGTCAAGGTAGAAGGTCTCATTTGGAGAGTAATTTAACAATTTGGGTAGCAAAGTATACTTGCAAAACAGAGCCAGGCGAAAGTCTCCCTTAGTTCCCTGATGAGTTGGTTACATGCACGCTTACCCTGAAATTAATGTTCTTCCGTTAGCATTGAACTTAATATTGGGAGTTACGAGGTGGGCTACATTAGTTCCCCCCTCCACACACATACCCCAAGTCCTCCTTACTTGTCACTGGAGGTCTGTCTTGCATCTTTCAAGTTGTGGTGATTGTGAATGTAAAAATCCAACAGTGTTTGTTTTGTAGGGGCAAATACTGTGTGTAGAGGAGAGACTCAAATGAGCCTAAATATAGACCTAAATCCAAATTTCGGCTCAGCTACTTTGTAGCTCTTATGTGGTGGGCTTGGGCAAGTCATTTAATTTTCTTTAACCTTATTTTTCCTCACTTGTAAAGTAAAATAATAATACTGGTCTCAGGGTTTATAGTACTAAATATTTAGTAAAGTACTAAGTAGTATCAGTGGTAGCTATTCTTACGTTGTTGTCCACATAGCATCTGTGTGAAATGAATTTAATTTCAGTCCCAACCACTTGCTGTACATTTAAATAAAATAGAAATATGATTTCCAACTACAAAATATGTTTATTAACTTTGTCACTGAGTTTTTGCTTTTAAACATCAGTAGTGTGACCATTGGTTTTTATTCGAAGGTTAAACTGAATTCTAACCTCAGATACCTCCTTTTCTAATTTGTTTAAAAAAAAACCTATCAAAAAATCAAACACATTTTATTATGTGCTGGACATAGTTCTATATGTTAATATATATCCATCAGAGTTTGGATTCTTCCCATAGTTACTAGTAAAGAAACTGTGTCTCACGGAGACTAAGTAATTTTCCCAGGGCAGTGCCATGATTACATCACTAGGTTGACAGCCTGGTCTTGCTGATTCTATAGACAGTGAAGTCCTAAGTAGGTGTCAGTGATAGCTATTCTTATGTTGTTGTCCACAGAGAATCTGTGTGAAATTCTCTTTGAATCTAAACTTGGGAATCCCCATTCTGTTTTGTCTTCCTGTGAGTTCTTGGTCTAGCTTTTGGACATCCTGTTCTGTAATAGGATTCTGTGCCTCGCTTCCTAGCAGGTGGCTTGTTTTGTGGTGTTGATTTTGTGTGTGTTTTGAGCATTTTTAACACCGTGCCAGGTGGGGCAAAACAGGTTTATAGTTGTCTGCAGGGAAAAACACACAGTAATTAATACTACTATTACACAATAATGAACTGTTTCACATGCTCACAACTGTAAACCTGCTTTTGTCTCACCTGTACATAACCAGAACTTATCTTTAATGGATTTTTGGAAGATTCTCTTCATTGGTTGACAAAATTATCCAAGTTTTTGCTTCAGCTATTCAGATGTTCTCTCATCAAGTCAGAATTTAGCCCTACAGAATGACTTTTGTTTTTTTAATAATCCTCACCTGAGGATTTTTTTTTTAATTATTGATTTTGGCGAGAGAGAGAAATACGAATCAGTTGCCTCCTGTATGCACCGCAGTACCTACAACCTAGGTGTGTGCCCTAACTGTGGATCAGACCCATGACTTTTTGGTGTGTGGCATGATGCTCCAGCTAATGCTCAGAATTATTTTTTTTCGTTGAGAGAGGGGAAGGGAAGGAGAGAGAAACAGCAGTTGGTTGCCTCTCATACACACCTCAACCGGGGACTGGACCCACAACCCGTCTGAGTCACACTGGCCAGGGCACTCAGAATGATTCCTAATGAATTCGTGGTGTTATGGGACTCTGGGCAGGCCAGCAGCCCCTCTGGACAAACCGGGGTGAACAACCGCTGTGCTGGAGGGACTCTTCTCCCCAGAGCTTCGTCGGACAACTTGCTATGGCTTTTCCTTTAATAAAGAGAAAAACCAAGCGCGCTACCATGAGCCGCAGAACCTTTTATGATTTGGCCCTGCCTGCCCGCCTGGCCTGGTGCCCTGCCCGTCAGTTGCTCGTTCTGCTCAGCAGTCCACTACATAGCTCCATGCCTCTGGCCTTGGCTCCTGAGATTCTGGGCCTAAAGTGCACCTTGCACCCTGATCAGCCTCCAGTCCAGCTCTCTCGGGAAGCTGCTTAACCTCCTGGAGTCAGCGATTTTATCACATCCCCTATGTCCTTTTTGTGTGCTGTGACAATCACCACAGACTGTATTGTGTCACTTCCAGTAACTCTTCGAGGTCAAGCAGCATTTTATCATCTCTGGGCCAGCACACAGTCGGTGTACATTCCAGGGCACATACAAGCCACATAGATGTGTGGAACAACAAAATCAATCTCCATCTCTCTCTCTCCCCACCCCCCTTCCATCTCACCCTCCCTCCCTCTCAAAAAAAATTTTTTTTTTTTTTAGTTTATAAACTGTTTTACATTACACACCTACTTCACCAAATACAGGTGGAAGCTTTGTAGAAATTGCATAGATTTGTCTGGATTTCCGAGGACAGTTTAAATTTCAAAACTGTCCTGTTCTGTTGTGAGGGGATGTGTCCTTTGCAGTTGCTGTTCAGAAAGAATGATTGCTGTTTTTATAGATTTCATGAAAGTTGCCTCTGGGAGCATTTCATTGAATCGATAGCAGTTTTTTTAAGATTTTTATTTATTATTTTAGAGAGAGGAGAAGGGAGGGAGAAAGGGAGAGAAACTGATATGAGAGAAAAACAGTGGTCGGTTGCCTCTCACATGAGCCCCCACCAGGGACCAAACCTGCAAACCCAGGCATGCACCCTGACTGGGAATCAAACTGGCAACCTTTCACTTTGCAGGACGACACCCAACCAACTGAGCCACACCAGTCAGGGCTGGTGCCAGTTTTTTTTTTAACTACCAGAGAGTACTTAGTACTTGGAGAGGTACAGGGTAGTGGTAGATTTTGTCCATGTGCTTCTGGATACAAGATAATGAGAAAAGCATTTAAAAATACAACTTACCATTTGTGATGTAACAAAATTAAATTTTTGAAATGTTAAAAACATACTCATGCTAATAAATTATCAGCGCACATTAAAGACTTACATTAATGAGAAAAACCAGCAGGATGACAAAGTTGGATCTAGGGAGAATGCAAAAAACTGGTATTTGCATAGTAGAAAGAAGAATAAAATTGCAATTTTTGTATTATTATTGCAAAACTGATTGATGTCCTACAAGCCAATTGAAACAAAGCCTTCAAAGTTATCCCTCTTGTCAGACAGAAATAATTTGCAATTTATCAGTTTCCTACAGGTAAATGTGTAACTTTACAGACTGTGGGCCTAATCAGTAGTAAATAGAAAGTCAAACAAGTGTATGTTTCCATAGGGCATCAGGTGACTTTTAGGTGGGCAGGTTAGATATGCCTGCCTCTCATATGACTTTAAAGGGACTTTTTTTTGTTTTGTTTTTGTTTTGTTTTTTGCCTTATTTTCAAGTGTTAGATAATTTTCTTAATGAATCACAATCAGGTTTAAGAGCTGAAAGGTAGCTGGATCTGAGGTAGAAGAGAGTCCTTGATGAAAGTAATTGTAGGTATTTTTGAGATGGAATTGTGAAATGCAGACAGGAAGAAGGAGGTAAGAAGTAGAAAAGGTGAGGCATGGTAAACACATTCTGAGAACCCTGCACCGACTGCCCAGAGGCAGGTGTGGAAAAGGGAGTGGGTGTTTTTCCAGAATAGGTGGTGAGTTGGGCAAGTGGGAAGTGAAATCCGCTGGAGTCGGAGGGAGCAGTTGGTAGGAAGCTTTGTTTAAGAAACTTGATTTGGTGTGAAGGACTGCTGGACCAACAGGGCATTCAAAGAAGATGATTGTCCCTGGTTAGGAGGCTGCAGCTGAGGTCAGGCGGAGTATGGAAGTGGAGCAGAGATAACTCTGATACCATGGAAGGAGACCTGCCAGAAATTCAAAGTGAATTTGCCGCGGAGGAAAGAAGAAAGAGCAATTGAAGGTGGTGCTGAAGATCACTCTCCTGGTTGAAACTCCGAGAGCTGGCTCCAGTCCCCTGCTGTGTTGGACCAGAGAAGCCAGGAGCTGGGACCCTCTGAGGCTGCCTGAGAGATAGTTAAGCAGAGCAGACCAGGCGAGCATTTGAGAGTGACTTTGGCTTCCCTTTGTGCCTTCTTTTTCTCTTATTTTCAGGTGTTTTATTTTATTATGTAATATTTGATAAATGCAAAGGCATATATGACACATTTGTGTGTTATGAAACAGCCATTTGAGACACTCCATCTCTTCACCCAATTTCTTCCTTTATGGTTTCTTCGCCAGTAAAAAGAGTTTACTCACCCCTCACTGAAAATATAGAGTGCCTAGTCACTTGTTTGCCATCCTGTGTCATTCAGTACCTCCTCCAGACTCCCTTGCCCCAGAATGCCCGTGAAGTACATAATGGGCTCCAAGGTTTCGACCAAGTGAATGTGCCCCCCTGGTGTTGGAGTGGAGGGCTTTTAAGCACCGGTTTGCCTGTTAAAACTGTCCCTCTGTTCCTTGTGTTATTGCTTGCCTTTCAGGGTGACTGTGTTAAAGGGTGTGGTTGATAGAGCCCAACTCCTTAGCCCCTTGTTCCTCTGGGTGACGTGAATGGGGGTGACTGACGTTCTAGGTACCAAGAAAGCAATGGTGATCACAAATGGCAGAATGATGGAGAAATGAAAAGTTATTTCACTGTTGACCCTGAGGTTTGATACTGGTCTACATTTGATTTCTATATTATATTATATTACGATTTTGTAATTATTAGGAAAAGAAAATCCTAGGAGGGGTGGTAGGATCATCGGGTTGAAAGCAGGACACTCAAGAAGGATACTTGTTGGGAATTAGATTTTCTGTTAACCTCCCTCTCCTGCACTGGCTGTGGTCTATCTCATTTCATGGCCTACACACACCACACGCCATGCTTATTTCTGTGTTCTTATGTTTCTTAAACTGAGCTAATGTGAAAGATAAAATGAAAAAAACCTAAATGGTGCCCTGGCTGGTGTGGCTCAGTGGATTGAGCGCGGGCTGGGAACCAAGGGGTCCAGGTTCGGTTCCCCGTTGGGGCACATGCCTGGGTTGCGGGCCGGGTCCCCGGTGGGGGCCATGTGAGGTGCAACCATATATTGCTGTTTCTCTCCCTCTCTTTCTCCCTCCCTTCCTCTCTCTCTGAAAATAATAAATAAATAAATTCTTAAAAAAAAAAAAAAAACCTAAATGGAGAAAGTTTAGGTGAATGTTCTTAATGATCTTAGGGATGAGGGATTTTTTAACTTAACACAAATTCTACTACACATTATTAAAATTTGTGTGGTCAGTTTCTGCTGTAATGTAACATGAATTCCAGAAAATAACCGTACTGTGTAAAATCATGCAGTAAAAACCGCAGGGCTTATGGGGATGGGGGTCAAATACTCAAAAACTGTAGAGGTAACCGAAAAAAAAAAGAGAAAGTAAAGATAGGAACCTAATAAAACAGTACAGTTTTAACAGATGTTGTGTCTAAGAAGTATATAAATACCACCCAAAATACGGCACTTTACCTTGAAAAAGAGGTAAGGTGGAAGTGGGCACTGGAAGGTTACACCTTGTGACTTACAGTAAAGTGGCAGGAGCGGGGCTCCCTGAAGTCAGATGGAAAGTTCTGACTTTTGCGATGGAAAGTAGGAGGTTATGGTATAGGACACCAAGTGACCCGACAAGCTGGTGATTATCTGAGGTGGGCGTGTGTGTGCATTTTGTGGATTCCTGTGTGGCTCATTTCAGCTGGGTACAGTTTTCTGCATTTTCCAGTGTTTCTCTCATGCATAAGTAAACACAAAATTCATGTTATGCTCAAATTGTTCCCTTACTATATCGGTGCATTGGAACAAATTTGCATTTTTCAAAATAAGAGTCAAAGCAAAACTGACAGACAAAAAACCACTATGAATAACTTGTGCTATCTAATAATAAGTGCCAGGCACTTACCCCATGAGTTAGATATAATTGTAAGCCACATTATTTTAGATGAGAAAACTCCGGCTAACAGAAGTAAAACTTGCCCCGAGTCACAAGACTAGGATATGGTAACTGTAATCACTATACCATTGTTTTTCCTGAACAAACTAAAAGTAACAAAGTGTGGCAAATATATAAGAAAGAGCAAATGTCCATAATACGAAATTTTTTCAAATCAATGAATAGAGACAAATAGTTCAGTAGACAAAATGGACAAAGATCAGGAGCAGGCAATTTGCAAAGGAAGAAATACAAATGGCCAATAAAATTGGAAGAGGAGACATTCAACCTCATTAGTACTTACTCAGACCAGTCAAAACAAGTTAGATGTCGTTTTTACCCTCTGGCTGACGGACAGAAGTGGAGGTGGGGAAGTGCTGGCAGGGGCAGGGGTTGTCGCAGCCTTTCCAGGGCACACGCACCTGCCCTTTGACTCAGCCATCTAACACTAGACGTTCATCCAAGAAAATAATCAGATAAGTGGGGAAAGATTTTTGTTCAAGATTTTTGTAAGAATTGTTAATAATCCTGAAAAATTGAAAACACCTATCCATCATTACTAAGTGGTTAAATTCTAGTGCCTCAATTCAATATAATACACTACTTTGGAACTCTCAGAAATGATGATAGTGTAGCCAATACCCATAATGGTTGACAGTGAATATTTTTCATGCTTTACTAAGCAAAGGGCGCAGTGTACAAAATAGCATGATCCTGTTTTCGCAAAACCATTCACATACATGTGCATGGTTGTGTGTGTGAGCAAGCCCTGTATCGGAAAGTCTGGACGCACACACAGTTTGGAGACAGTGTTACCCTGCTTGGGGTTTCAGACTCATTATTCCTGACAAGAATTAACCTGACACCCTGGCTGGTGTAGCTCAGTGGATTGAGCACGGGCTGGGAACCAAAAGGTCCCTGTTCGATTCCCAGTCAGGGCACATGCCTGGGTTGCAGGCCAGGTCCCCAGTGAGGGCCATTTGAGAGGCAACTATATATTGCTGTTTCTCTCCCTCTCTTTCTCCCTCCCTTCCCCTCTTTCTAAAAATAATAAATAAATAAAATCTAAAAAAAAAAAAAATTAATCTGACAATATTTGGGGTTGACTGGTTTCAGTGCACAGGTGACAACTGGAGCCTCTAATTTTGCTTACAAGCTTTTAAAGAGTCCAAAACCCAGGTGTAGTTTCTTGGGCTCAGTCCACTTTTAATACTTAGCTTAAGCAACAGCTAAAAACAGGAATGTGGCTTGGTGGAGGAGGGTAACTGCCCGGGGTGGCCCACCCAGCTCCAAGGAGGCCCGCATCTGGCCTTCAGCTCTGGGGGCCTCAGCTCATCATGCAGTAACTGGAACTTCATTTTCAAAGCTCCATAAAACCTGTGCCTCCTCCCAGGCCTGCCTTTTCTAGGTCTCATAGCTCTCTGAGGAAATGAGAACCCATGTCATTGGAGCAGGAAACAGCAAGGAGACATTAGGATGCTCCCATGGTGAGGGGGGTGGGGGTAGCTCAGAATTACAGAGCAAAACTGCACTTGGGGGTGGGCCTCCTGCTTGTTTCTCTGGGCCTCACTCTTGTTGGGGAGCCCCCCCTTTTGTCACTGCAGACCAGATGGGGGTCCCAGGGAGACAGGGGCTTTAAAGAGCTTCCCATTACTTCTCCCTTCAAATGCTGGGTCTTAATGGGCCCTTTGTGCCAATCAGCCCAGTGCCAATCTGCCTGGCTGGAGAGAACACCACTGGAGCTTGTCAAGTGTGGGTTGAAAAGGATTTATTTTTTTAATTTAAGTAGTTGTATTCCATCTGCCTACACACTCTTACCCGGCTTTGTGAACTGAGCTTTGTGACCTCTGCGAGTTGCTTCACCACGCCAGCCAGGTCTTCCCCCACAAAAGGTTCTGGAGAGCACTCAGCAGGATGGCATAAGTGGGGCCAAGTGCCCATGTAGTGAGTGCTCTAGAAGCACCACTAAGAGGAACCTTTGTAAAAGTCTGCCCTTCACCAAGCACTTTACATAAATTATCTTATTAATCCTCAAAACAGAGATGCCAAGTGAGGCTTTTTTTTTTTAAAGATTTTATTTATTTTTAGAGAGAAGGGAAGGAAGGAAGGGAAGAGAGGGAGAAACATCGATGTATAATTTGTATAGTTGCCTCTCATGTGTCCCTTACTGGGGACCTGGCCCCAACCCAGGCATTTGCCCTGACTGGGAATTGAACCTGCAACCCTTTGGTTCACAGCCCAGCACTCAACCCACTGGGCCAGACCAGCCAGGGCCCAAGTGAGTATTCTTGAGGCAGCCTTTTGTGGTGAGGAAACCAAGATAAGTGACTTGCCCACATTCACACAGCAGGTTAGGTGGGTGTCTTGAGACACACCTAATGCCAAAGCCTGTGTCCACCTACCAGGCCTCTGGCCTCTTTTCCCTTTTGCCCTTAGCATTCCATGGATAAAAACAATCAGCGAGGGAGTGGCTTTCTTTTGGCACAAGCAGGCTTCTGTGTCAGTTCACCAGACTTGGCATTTTGTGGAATTCTGGAAAGCTCAATAAATTACCAGGTTTCTTAGTCCTTTTCCTAAACCTTTTTTTTTTCCAGATTTTATTTATTTTTTATTAGAGAGAGGGGAAGGGAGGGAGAAAGAGAGGGAGAGAAATAGCAATGTATGGTTGCCTCTCACATGGCCCTCACTGGGGACCTGGCCTGCAACCCAGGCATGTGCCCGGACTGGGAATCGAACCGGGACCCTTTAGTTCCCAGCCTGCACTTAATCCACTGAGCTACACCAGCCAGGACCCATTTCCTAAACCTTTTTATACTCTTGTGTTGTACTTGGAATGTGGCAGCACTAAATTGTTTTGTGCTGAGTTTGAGCATATTCCTTGTTTAATCCTCTGTTAAGGAGTTGGAATCGGTTGATATGAGTGACAGTACCTGCGGCAATCCGTCCATGTCTCCCTCTCCCACACAGCTGGCCAGGTAGAGACAGAGCGGTGTGGAGGAGTTGGTGAATAACATCACCATGCACTGCCACTGTTAGAGACCTGGGAGGGACTCGCTGGTGGGGGTTTGGGGGAATTAAAGGAAATGGTGTTTGGGGATTGTTTTTGGTTTGTTTTTTATTTTGGTAAACAAATCAGAGCATCCTGTGGCCTTGAGGGTTTGGAGAGGGAGGTGCCACAGTTCAGGAACAAGCGATAGCTCTTTGGGAATATATGGGAGAGGAAAGGTGGGGGGGTGGTGATATGCACAGCATAGAGAATTGTAGATCTAAAAGTACTTGGGACAAAGCTGAGGCCCTAGACTCCTACTGGGGACCAAGAGGGGGTGAGGAGGAGTCATGAGAGGTGAGTCATGGATTAAGTTGGGTTTGGGTAAACCTTTGGGAGGGTGAACCAGGGGGAGAGGCCCTGGAAGCAGGCTTGAGGCCCTCTGGGCCAGGAATTCAGGGGTCCCAGGTACTTGGAGCATGAACTGGAGTGGGAGGGTGTGGTGTATCCAGGTGGATGAGTCCTGTTGGTCCCACAGACTCCACGCCCTGGGGGAGAGGCACAGCCAGGAGAGGGCCAGAGTGGGCCCTCCAAAGCATGGAGTCCACAGCCAGGTTGCTCCGCCCTGACCTTCTGGCAGTGAGTGCACCGGGGGACAGAAACCTGGCCATGTTCTGATGAGCTCTACGACCTTGGCCAGGTCATTTCCCTGTTCTGGACATTGTGGATGATTTTCCATCCATTCTACCCCTAAAGATCCATGACTTGGGTCAACCTCATGAGTGTTCCTGGGGGTACCAGCAGTGCCCAGGAATATGCCCATCTTGGAGAGAAGGCCCAGAACCTGCCTGTGGTCAGAAGGGAAGGCTGTCTGGGGTGAGGGAGAGGGAGAGTCTGGCACAGCTCTGCAGCCAGACCCACGTGACTACTGTGCTGCTATGGGGAGCAGTGCTGTGACTGGAGGTGGCCTCACAGAGCAAGGTTGCTGAGCTCCAAAGCCTTAGGACAGCAACCACCCACTTTCTGCCCCAGCGTCCCCTACTGTAAAATGGGACCAGCAATGTCCTCTAAAAGCAGCCCTCACCCAGCACAGACGTGGCTCCTGATAGGCCTGATGCAGTAAGGAAGGTGGATAGAAAGGGCCTGGAGGTGGGGTCAGGAGAGAGAAGAGCATTGAATGGATGTACTCCTGGCCCGTTGTCCCTCGGTTGGCCATTTTCACCCAATTGATAACCCCACATGAGAGGTGAGGGTTTCCTGACCCATTTCTGCACTGATCTTGGGACTGCTTTTGGATTTTCATGCCTCAGTTTCTAAACAGATTTGAAAGTTAAATATTTTGGATGTGAGTAAAATGACTCCTTTTCCTTTGTTCACAGAGATGCTGCAGTTTGTCAGCAATCAAGTGGGAGAGTTCCCTGACCTGTTCCCGGAGCAGCTGTGTAGCTCCTTCCCTGGCGGTGGTGGTAGTGGCAACAGCAGCAGCAGTAGTGGCGGGGGCAGCAGTGGCGGAGCTGGGGACCCATCCGTGCAGCGCTCCTTCGGCCAGGTCCCGTTACCTTCCTTCTCTCCCTCGGCCACCTCCCCCCAGGCTCCAGCCCTGCAGGTCAAGGTTTCCCCCACCTCGGTTCTCACTCCTCCAAGGGCAACTCCCGTTCTTCAGCCCCGCCCCCAGCCTCAGCCTCAAGCTCAGCTGCAGCAGCAGACCGTTATGATCACCCCGACATTCAGCACCGCGCCCCAGACGAGGATCATCCAGCAGCCTTTGATATATCAGAATGCGGCCACCAGTTTTCAAGGTGATTCAGAAGTCAGATATGATAGTAATGGGTTATTCAGAAGTGTATGTGCCAGTCTGCTGATGCTTCCAAGGCAGATTGTAAATAGTTCTGTCCTCTTTGGGGATGACAGAATCTATCGATTTGGTCCTGTCCAAATGAGGTTTTGGTTACTGGCAGTCAGGACAGTGGTGTGGAACAGTTCACATTCTGCCTCTTCAAATGCCTTAATACCTATTGTGCTTGCTCCAAAGAGTCCAGCAAGCGGAGTAGACACAGGGCTGCCCTGGTAACTAGAGGTGGAGGCTTAAGTAGAATTAGTCTTGAAACTTACCCAGGTGACAGCCAGGGCTTGGCACCTGTAGGTCGAGAACTGAGCCTTCAACTTTTAGCACAGGTGCTGGGTCTCCAAATAGCTCTGTGTGGGGGGCAGAGGCGCGACTTTCCCTGTTGTGCTGTGCCCCAGTGCCTTCTCATGAGATACCCTCGGGCCCTGTGGGGACACTGTGTGGGATTAGTATCGCTCTGACAGTTCTTTGGGCTTTCAGGGTTTAGGGGATGGGGGAAGGAGGCATCAAGGCCAAAAGCTGAAACGGTCATCCCAAAGTGCACTTTCTGTTCTTTTCGTGGGAGGCAGTGAAGCCCCAGGGACTTCTTATTCTCAACATCTGTTAACTCCCTTGCTGGGCCCAGTCATTCGTGGATTAGCTTCTCTCACCTCCTCCCCAGCTCCCAGAATAATAATTTGCACTCATTCCCTCAGAAATGGATACAGCCCTTCCAGGATGTTCTTATTATCTAGACCAGCTTGTAAATGGCTGCGCACATCTTCAGCAGCAGCAGGTGGGGAGTCGGGTTCATTATGAGGCACTCCATCCCCCGTTAGTGCTGCGGCTACAGTGACAGAATGCATTCCTCGTCCATGTGACTGTTTTCTCCTCTTCTCCCAAGTCCTTCAGCCTCAAGTCCAAAGCCTAGTGACATCCTCCCAGGTGCAGCCGGTCACCATCCAGCAGCAGGTGCAGACAGTGCAGGCCCAGCGGGTGCTGACGCAGACGGCCAATGGCACGCTGCAGACCCTCGCCCCGGCCACGGTGCAGACAGTCGCTGCGCCCCAGGTGCAGCAGGTCCCGGTAGGTGGCGGATAAGGTTTCATGGAGGCACTGCTTGGGGCTCTCAGCTGGTCTCCTGTTGAAGATGTGGTCTGCATACTAAGAAGGACCACTGGAGTGTGAGAGAGCACTTACAGGGTGGGTAGGGATACCTGGGCCCTGCAAGGCACCAGTGAGCCTGGTGTAGAGACCTGGCCAAGGTGGCATCTGAGGATGTGCCTGGCACTCACATGGACTCCGCAAATGTAGGTGTATCATTTACACAGACAGCGGGTATAAAACTGGGAAGAAAGTTGCTCAAATGTTTTTAAGTCATGTATCACAGTAGACGTATTTTCTTACAAAGTAATTTTTCTTTGCAATCTTGAGAAACCAAGAAATCTTGGTTTATCGTTTTTGCTTCTCAGCCAGGTTCCCACTTTCCTGAGTTTGTTCAAAATCAGACCTCTCTCCCCTCCACCACCCCGCCCCATGCCACACCGCTCTTTCCCTGCTAGACCACAGGCACTGCTCGCCTCAAAGCCTTTCAGCCTTGAAACTCAGGGCCCTCTTTAGCTGTATTCTCTTTTTCACTCTCAATCCAGTAATCAGGTTGTATTCTTGGTTTCATGAAAATTTCATTTTCTCTTTCCTGGAGGGTCTACGCAGTAAGAAGCTAATGGCAGAGTAGAAAAATAATGCCACCTCCCTCTTCCTTTTCTTCTTTCTCCATCCAGGTCCTGGTACAGCCTCAGATCATCAAGACAGATTCCCTTGTTTTGACCACTCTGAAGACAGATGGCAGCCCTGTCATGGCCGCAGTCCAGAACCCGGCCCTCACTGCCCTCACCACCCCCATCCAGACAGCTGCCCTGCAAGTACCAGTAAGAGCCACCTTACCCCTGCCCTCCACCCTCCGCCTCCTTTCCGGAGGTGCGAGGCCTCAGAGACGTTCCTAAAGCCTCTGTGCTGAGGAGCTGCAAAGCTTTATGGAATAGGTCGGTTTCATTGCAGCTATCACTCCCCTGGTTTTTACCCCTTGAGAGGTACCACCGATGCTTGTTATATGGGAGTACAGGAACTAGAGGCAGGGAAAGGACCAGCAGAGGAGCCCCAGGCTCTGGGCAACAGCTCGGCACAGGACCATCTGCCTCTCTGGTCCTGCTGATGGAGGTTTGGCTTCTGAAAGACCTTAGACCCAGTAGGCAGGGAGGGGCTCCAAGGTAAGGGGCGTGGAAGGGACCCATCCTTCAGGTGTAGGGTTTTAGCGTGGCTTCCAGTATCTTCAGCAAGAGAGTTTTTTAGAGTAAAAAGGTGATCAAAATTTGAAAGAGAGCTTCATTCATAAAAGCCAAGAATTAGAAGCAACCCAAATGTCCATCCAAAAAGAACTATTGATATGTGACTGCATGAGTGACCCTCAATGTAGTGTGTTGAGCAAAAGATAACTATCAAGGAAGAGCTTGTGCTAATGATTCCACTTATCCACTTATATGAAGTTCAGGAAGAGCGAAAGTATGCTGTGGTGGTAGAGGTCAGAGTGGATTACAAGAGGACAAAGGAGCAGGCGTTACTGGGAAGAGGCACAAGGGAACTTTCTAGAGGGTAGAAATGCTCTGTCTTGGTCTGGGTTACACCCACTATACACATATGTAAAAATTCATTAAACTGTGTACTTAAAATGTGTATTTTTTATTATGTGCAAGTTATTTCTTGGTAACTAATGAAACTGAGCAACTTTTTATTTGTATATTAGTTATTTGGGTATTTGGGGCCATTTCTGGAAGAAAATAAAACTAAAATTTGTACAAATAGAAACAGAGAGGAGGAAGCAAATTTGAAGGGAGAAATGGGGAAAACCTCTATGGTTGGCCTATTTACTTAATGAAATCACTTTGATGAGAGTGTCACTTCTGCCCTGGAGCTTTCTGATGGCCACATAGTATAAGGAAATGCAGTAAGTTGCTTCATTGTCACGTGAGGGGGAAAACGTGTCATA
This sequence comes from Micronycteris hirsuta, assembly GCA_004026765.1. Classification (NCBI taxonomy): domain Eukaryota; kingdom Metazoa; phylum Chordata; class Mammalia; order Chiroptera; family Phyllostomidae; genus Micronycteris; species Micronycteris hirsuta. The sequence goes on along the minus strand of PVJI01006643.1, from coordinate 66,771 downwards.
CTCTAGGAAAAAGTCCTCCCTGGTGGAATGATGTGGTATGCTGCATGCAAGCTCAGTTCAGAGATGGTCAGTGGTTCAACGAGGAAACAGAAGTCATGCGACTTGTTTCTGGATCCCCAGACCAAAGGATAAGATGATTTACCTACATTAGTCATACTAAAGTGTGAGTTATGGACAGTGATTCTGAAAGACGTATAGGGACCGAGGTACCATGGCTCCTCGGACTTCTTGGGGCTTCTCGGACTTAACCCAGAAAGGTACCAGCTGGTGCCACATGGTCAAGCCTCAGGTTTGTCCGGGGAGGTTGCTTTACTCAGACTAACCAAGGAGTAACTGCCCTGTGTCTGTGCCTGTTCTAGACCTTGGTGGGCAGCAGTGGAACCATTCTGACCACGATGCCTGTGATGATGGGGCAAGAGAAAGTGCCCATTAAACAGGTTCCTGGGGGGGTCAAGCAGCTCGAGCCCCCCAAAGAGGGAGAAAGACGGACGACACACAACATCATTGAGAAGCGGTATCGCTCTTCCATCAATGACAAAATCATCGAGTTGAAGGACCTGGTCATGGGGACAGATGCTAAGGTAGGTGCCAAGCAAAATGATGTTTCATGCCCTACCATCTTCCTCTACCTGTTTTTGCCTTGGGAATTTAGGAGTCTCCAGGCCCAGGCCAAGTGAATGCAAATTAGCTGTTTTCTTATGAAATAAAGCATCTTAGTTTTTCAAGATTACAAAATATTAACCAGTATAAGTGGACTGTTGTGGGTTGGGTGAGAGAGTGGCCTTCCTGGACCTTTGACTCTGCTCTGCAGTGATCACAGACCCCAGAGTCACAGGCAGAGAAACGCGTGCCACTCATGGGGGGCCAGGTGCACGACTGCATGTGCCTTGAAGTCGGCCAGTGGCATTGCTGGCCTGTGTTTAATTGTGTTCAGGGTGGCTCGCAATATTTTTAAGGAAGAGAGAAACTGGAAGTGGTCTGGGATCAACAGCAAATAGAGGAAGTTGATTTTTTATATATTTCTTTCTCTTTTTTTTTTAAAGATTTTATCTACTTATCCCCAGAGAGAGGGGAAGGGAGGGAGAAGGAGAGACAGAGAAACATCAGTGTGCAGTTGCCTCTCACGCATCCCCCACCTGGGACCTGGCCTGCAACCCAGGCATGTGCCCTGACTGGGAATTGTACCAGCAACCCTTTGGTTTGCAAGCCCGCGCTCATTCCACTTAGGCACACCAGCCATGGCTGATTTTTTTATATATTTCTGATGTTTCAATGAATGTATCTTCTTGCACACTGGCACCTAGATTTTCTTTTTTTGCCTATTTGTTCTTCATCTCTATTGTGAGAGAAAATTTCACTTTCTTTTGTAGCCTACAAATCTGAAAGGTACCTGATATACCTTTACTTAAGATAAACTATCCAGCAGTGCTCTAGTTTTTTGTCATTTGTTTGAAGTTTGTTTGGTGCTGGATTATTACAGGAAGTAGTCATATAGCTAAATTTATCGAGTGTCACTGTGCGACAGGCCAGCAGCTAAAGCCCTTTCCATGTATTACCCCCTTGAGCCCTCACTGCATGCCTATGATTTGTGTAATTACCCTTACCCTCATCCTGAGGAGGAGGAAAGTGAGGTTCAGAGATGTCAGGTACCTTGTCCTGGTAGCAGAGCTCATCGGTGGGAGAGCCAGCATCTGGACCTGGTGCCACCCCTCCGGAGCCTCCTTGCTGTCTCGCACGAGCTCTGGGCCTCCGCTCTCCTCGCCATGCAGCCTGCACTGATGTCACTGTGTTTTCACCCATCTCCCTCCCAGATGCACAAATCTGGCGTTTTGAGGAAGGCCATTGACTACATCAAATACTTGCAGCAGGTCAATCACAAACTGCGCCAGGAGAACATGGTGCTGAAGCTGGCGAGTCAGAAAAACAGTGAGTGTGCTCATTGAGGGAAGGGCTGTCAGACCTGGTCACAGGGAAGTCCTGTGCGGGGCGCTGGGGAGGGCCCACTGATGCGCAAGAGGTGCCTCCCAGGGTGAAACAGGATCAGGGGCCATGCATCCCTTGCCCAGCACAGCCCCAGCCCAGGCAGGACTCTGGAAAACAGACTGTTTGCCACATACGGTTTTCTTTGCAGAGCTCCTGAAGGGTATCGACCTAGGCAGCCTGGTGGACAATGATGTGGATCTGAAAATAGATGACTTTAATCAGAATGTGCTTCTGATGTCCCCTCCGGCCTCTGACTCGGGGTCCCAGGCTGGCTTCTCTCCCTACTCCATCGACTCTGAGCCCGGAAGCCCTCTGTTGGATGAGGCAAAGGTAGGTACTTTTGAAATCTCCCAGCCCCTGGATCTCTGCCATCACTCCGAAGTTAGCAGTGGGGAGGCCACAGACAGGTGCCAGGCCTGGTGTTCAGAGGACCCGGGCTGGGTAGGAGCAGGGACTCAGTGAAATTAGCCAGGTCTTGGACAACAAAGAAAGAGTACACTGACTCTGCAGGGGCTATCTGACTGGTTCAGTGTAGTCCCGTTGGACTGGTCTTGCTGAAAGGGCCCATCCGAGAGGACTGCGGGCCAGATCCAGAGCGGAAACACAGAGCAGCTGTCATGCGGGCGCAGGGCATTGCCAGAGGCGCCTCATTACTTCCCTTGCCCGTAATGGGCCTGGCAAGACCACTCTGTGAGGTTCATCACCTGGTTTAGGATGAAGCTGCCTCTGGACTCTCTTCTGGAAATGATTACAGTGTGTAACCTAACAAATAGCGTTCCAGCCAAGGGCCTCTAATGGATCGAGAAAGTCTCCCCAGCAATTGCTGTTTAATGGAATTGGTTCAAAGAGGCTCGAACCTAATGACCTTCCTGGGAACCCTCGGAGACCACTGGGTCTGCAGTGGATTTTGTCATTGGCGCTTTCTGACTGTGAATGCACAGAGTTCCCTTCCAGGGTATGCTTTTGGCCAAACTCTTCATAATATCATATACTTAGTTTTACTAAGGAAGCTCTGCTTTTCAGCTATTTTATAAATGCAATTCTGTTTGATGTCAGAAGGCCATATGACATATGCATCAAATTAGCTAGGTACCTCAGCATTGTAAGAAATTTTTGAATGATTTTAAAATATTGAAAAGGAGGGGCATGGTTTATATACACTGGGAGTCAGGGGAGATCTGACCCCAGCCTCCCTCCTTCTGTGGGGCTCCCAAGTGGACAAGGCTTCTGCCTCCAGTTCTCCCTCTGTAAAATGGGGAGGGGAAATAGGCAACATTGTGGTTTTAAAACAGGTAAGCCCCTGTACATAAATCCACGCTGAAGTGTGGTTTTCAATCAACTCTACTGGGGCATACTTTATGTGTAATAAAGTGCTCCTATTTTACAGTATCATACAGTATTATCATACGTGTGTTTATATAACTACTACTCTAATCAAGACACAGCATTTTCATCACCCACGAAGCTCCTTTGTGTACCTGTGCAGGTGGTGTACACACCTCTGTCCAGCCTCAGGCCGCTGCTCCGCTTCCGTCATTCGGTCAGTCCTGCCTGTGGCGGAATCACGCAGGAACGGCCGTGCGGAGCGCCCTGTTGTGGTGGGGCCCTACCAGAAGAGCGCGGCTTGTCTGCCTCTGGTCTGCAGCATGTGTTCTTCCCCGGGTGGCAGGAGGGCGAGGGCTGCAGGGTCTGAGTGGCAGTTTCCTCCTGGCTTTACTCCTGTCTGGCTCAGTGGTCTTCAGTTTCAATCTCACAGTCTGATTCTGAGCTAATAAAAGTAAAATACTGTAGAAACCCACACAGCATTCATTCACTCTAACCTCATGGCCCTGTGTTGAAGGTCAAAGATGAGCCGGACTCTCCTCCCATAGCGCTGGGCATGGTGGACCGCTCCCGAATCCTGCTGTGTGTCCTCACCTTCCTGTGCCTGTCCTTTAACCCCCTGACTGCCCTGCTGCAGTGGGGAGGGTCCCACGACTCGGACCAGCACCCATACTCAGGCTCCGGCCGCAGCGTGCTGTCACTTGAATCAGGTGGGTAGATGGGTCCTTGTGCCACCCGCATGGGTGGCTTGCTGGGGAGGAGGCGGGCCCTGTGTGCAGACTGCTCAGCTTGTCACCAGGTCCCAAAGGGCTTTGGTAGTGACCCTGGCCTGCTCGCTTTTGATAGGGACTGGCATAAGTAGCATTTTGGAAGTAACGAGCAAACTTGAGTTTAGTCAGAAAGAGCAAAATAAAGCATGAACCCGCACTGCTGTGATACCCCAGGGATGGGGGCAGGGGCTGTTAGAAAGACGATGTGGTGTTTTCACCTAAGTCCTAAAACCTGTGGCCTAACCCCCTTGGCTAACAAAGGTTTTTTGTGGCACTTGGCTCCATAGTGATGAGGGTTATAGGGTTCCTATTCAGATTCTAGAATTGTCTCAAGTTCTCCTATAGTGTGGGTTATTCCTACCATAAGCACTTAGACATTGTTAGTAAATGAAGCGATCTTGTTATCCACCCTTTCTTCTGCAAATGAATTAGTAGGCTCTTTCCTGTCTCAGTGCTAGGGGTCAGGCAGGTGCCCTGCTGTCCCAGGGCTGCTACAAGGTGGGGGTTGGGGGATGGGGGGCTTCCCCTCAGGTCCACTGAGAGCTGCTCTTTAGGTTCTGGGGGCTGGTTTGACTGGATGATGCCAACGCTCCTCTTGTGGCTGGTGAATGGTGTGATTGTCCTGAGCGTCTTCGTGAAGCTGCTGGTCCATGGGGAGCCAGTGATCCGGCCACACTCACGCTCCTCAGTCACCTTCTGGAGGCACCGGAAGCAGGCGGACTTGGACCTCGCCAGGGTGAGTTCCACTATTCACCTTTCCCCTTCCTCCCCCAGGATCAGCCTGTAACTTAGCAAGTTGTATTAAGTGCCCCAGTGAATAAAGTCCTGTGGCAGGTGCTTGCAGGGGAAAGCAGGGGTTTGAGAGGAGGGAGGGACCCTGCCCCTAAACTCTCCCAGGGCAGTGGAGCAGAGGCACCTGTGTGTAAATGGTTCCATGCACGTGAGATGGCAGAGGAAGACTAAAGTGCTGCGGGAGTTTGGGGACAGAAGAGATGTTCTGGCTGAGGAAATCTGGGGCTTGAGCAGAGCGGCCAAGAGGCAGGAAGGACCTGCCAAGCAGAGTGGAAGGCATGAATACATGGGAAATTTGGGGAGCGGCAAGTAGATGGGTGTGCCTGGAGTATAGGGAATGTCAGGAGAGAGTAGGGCTGAGGCTGGTAGCATAGCTGGGGCCCAAACGGAGAGGGCTCTGACTAGTAACTGCTTGGGGGCTTTTTTCCCAATTCTGTGGAGAACCAGGAAGAGTTTTAAACAGGAAAATTAGCTGGAAGTTTTCTTTTGAAATCAACAAGACAGTTTATAGGTAGGATTCTGGGGCAGCTCAGCCCTGAAGGAAAAGTTAAACATCTGTCTCGGGAGGCACAAGAACCAGAACACCCCGCAGCAGCGGAAAAACATGGGCCTGCGCTCCCCTCCTGCAGCAGCCTGGGTCTGCCGGCGCCATACCGGGGGCATGGCTCCTGTAGTACAGGCGTGGTTGCTGGGGCCTACCCCTTGAAGTGGGGCTGTTCCCAGGGAACAGAATCCCAGGACATGTATCCTGGAGGCAGGTTTCTGTCTGTGTTTAGAATGTGGTTCTGGAGGGAGACACAGAAATGCATGGGAGCAGGTGGGGGAAGATGGCAAGGACCTGGAATTGAAAGGCATGTCGAGGAAGATTTGAGATGTAAAATGGAAAGAAAGTGACAGTGACATTGGCTCAAAGATAGAGGAGCCTGGAAAATGTGGACCCTGTCTAAGCCATGGTATTTGGAAGTGCCATGAGAGGGCCCGATACCGTGAGAAGCCAGCAGGCCGTGGCGGCTGAGGAGGGTTGGGACCAGAGTGTGTTGGAAGCTCTGCACCTGCAGGGGGCAGGGGCTGCCTGGGGAGAGTTGGATTGGAGAGTTGGAAGAGGCGAGAGCTGAAGGCTGAGCCTTGGGAACAGCCAGCTTTCCTGGACAGGAAAGACGGGAGGAGTTGTGGGTACGAGGGAAGGCCATCTCCTTTGGAATCTGTAAATACAGGTGCTTCTCCTGGCTGGAAAGATGCAGCCACCACTGTAGAGGTTGTCACTCTCAGAGTATTGTCATCCACTTTCCCCTTGTAATGATCCGCTTTCCTATAATGATGCAGGGAGACAAGCACAGATTTCATACTAGCTGTATGATGTGGGAAAGGAGAGGGGAGATTATTTCAAGTTTCCCAAGACGGTAGCTTGAGTCTCTGAACCCCCAATGATGAGAGAAACAGAGAAAGAAGGCTTCAGTACAGGGCCATAGACTCTCTCAGGCCAGCGGAGTAGTTCATGCACATCCTTGGTTAGAATAGTTTGTTGTGCGTTTGCTAAAACTGTGCTTCCCAGACTTCAGCAGGCGTCAGAATCATATGAAGGGTGGGGAGGTTCAGGTTCCATAGGTCCAGGAGGGTGGGAATGGGACATCAAGAATGTGCATTTCTTTTTTTTCTTTTTTTTTTAAGATTTTATTTATTTATTTTTAGAGGGAGGAGAAGGGAGGGAGAAAACAGGAATGTATGGTTGCCTCTCACGTGGCCCTCACCGGGGACCTGGCCCGCAACCCAGGTGTGTGCTCTGACCGGGAATCAAACCGGGACCATCTGGTTCCCAGCCCGCGCTCAATCCACTGAGCTATACCAGCCAGGGCAAGAATGTGCATTTCTGACAGATCCCAGGGGCCAATGCTGCTGGTCTCCCAAGGACTACACTTTGCGATCCTAAAAGGTCACACAAGTTATCTAAATCCATGTTATCACTTTTTGTATAAGAGCTACTGTGGGAAACTCTGAAGAGTGTTTGCTCAAAGATAAAACAGTTCGGCCCTGGCTGGTGTATCTCAGTGGATTGAGCGCGGGCTGGGAACCAGACGGTCCCAGTTCGATTCCCAATCAGGGCACATGCCTGGGTTGCGGGCCGGGTCCCCAGTGAGGGCCATGTGAGAGGCAACCATACATTGCTGTTTCTCTCCCTCTCTGTCTCCCTCCCTTCCCTTCTCTAAAAGTAAATAAATAAAATCTTAAAAAAAAAAAAAACAGTTCAATCCCAATATAGTAAAAAGTCTGGGAGGAAATGTATTAAAATGCCAGTAGTCCTTCTTTCTGTGGGATAAGATGACAGTACAGGTGATTTCCTTCTTTTCATAGCTTTCTGAATTTTCCCAGATTTTCTTCAGGGAGCATGTATTACTCTGATCATCTGGAAAATGATCGGAGAGAGGGAAAAAAATTTTTTTTACGATTTTATTCATTTATTCCCAGACAGAAGGGAAGAGAGGGAGAGAAACATCAGTGTGTGGTTGCCTCCCACGCACCCTGTACTGGGGACCTGGCCTGCAACCCAGGCATGCGCCCTGGGTGGGAATCGAACCCATGACCCCTTGGCTTTCTGGCCAGTGCTCAGTGGATGGGAGACCAGCCTGCGAAGCAAGGGGTCGCAGGTTCAATTCCCAGTCAGGACATGTGCCTGGGTTGCGCGCCAGGTCCCCAGTGGGGGGTGCGTGAGAGGTGGCCACGCATTGCTGTTTCTCTCCCTCTCTTTCTCCCTCCCTTCCTCTCTCTCTCTCAAAATAAATAAATAAAATCTTAGAAAAAACACACACAAAAAGGACACAGCAAGGCTAGTGAACATCACACCTTCTGCTGTTTTCTAGGGAGATTTTGCGGCTGCTGCCGCCAACCTACAAACTTGCCTGTCAGTGTTGGGCCGGGCCCTGCCCACCTCCCGCCTGGACCTGGCCTGCAGCCTCTCCTGGAACGTGATCCGCTACAGCCTGCAGAAGCTGCGCCTGGTACGCTGGCTGCTCAAGAAGGTCTTCCAGTGCCGGCGGGCCACCCCAGCCACCCCAGCGGGCTTTGAGGATGAAGCCAAGGCCAGCGCCCGGGATGCAGCCCTGGCCTATCACAGGCTGCACCAGCTGCACATCACAGGTGAGAGGCGCCACCACTGCCGCTGCCCCAAGGTGCCCTGAGCCACCTTCCCACCCCAGCTTGGTTTGCCAGTTTTCCCCTGCATCTGTGGCTGTAGCGGTGGCTTTTAACTGTAGTGCATCAGTGTGAGACAGACATAAATGTCCTCTATCATCTCTCCACTGGGCTGTGTCCTCTGCACAGTGGCATACCGTGGGTGCATCGGCTGTGTTTTTCCTCAGTGGCACTTAAATTAATGGTGAAACTTAAAAGTGTTGACATCTTAGATTCAGTGAAACAATCATTTATTTGATTCAACAAACTCCTGCTCTAATAAGAGGCAGACAGGTCAGCAAGTGGATTACAGTTCAGTGTGGTGGAGGGAGCAGAAGGATCAGGCTCCCGTGGGGGTGGGTACTTGTTGGGGGAGGTTTCATGAAAGGATTTCTGGGAAGTCTTGGCTTTGCATGGAAGGATGCATAGCCTTCACCAGTTCTGCAGTGCTGTGGGCCATGCTGTATACGCGGCACTGACCGGGGACAGAGGTTCCCACCCCCCAACACATGGTTCCCACACTGCCCTCCACCCTCCCTCCCTCAAAGGAGAAAGCTTGGGGGCACCTCCAGGGGGAGACAGACACCTTCCAGCTGTGCAGAATGAAGTATGGGGGTTGAGGTCTCCCTCCTCTGATGAAAAGGCCAGGGAGGTAGAGTGACCCCATGGGAAGAATGCAGGGCTGGGTGAGGTTGGGAGGCCTGGCTTGGCCCCTGCCTGGACCTCTGATATGGGCCCACCCTAAGGCTCAGCTTTGTCCCTTAGCAAAGTGAGGCGACTGCTTGCCCTGGCCACCTCCCCATCCTGTAATGAGGACCAAAGCAAGCAACAGGGTGAAGGCCTGAGAGCCTTGATGGGCCCACGTACCTTTGTAAGGTGTCTCCAGCCTGATGTCAGGGCCACCTCAGATGAGCTGTGCCGCCCTCTTGTGGGAGGGGGTGGGGTGTAAGCCTCTCCTGGCCATCCGGCTACTAACCCAAGGTATGTCTGGCTGTCATTGCTCAGCGTTGTGTTACTCCCTCCTCCGAAAGGGTGCACGGTACTGGGTTGGGGTCTGTTTAAGTGAAAATAAATACAAATCAGGTGATTTAGAATGTTTTCATCACCACTCTTGTGAAGTTTGGAGACACGGGACTGTATTAGCAGAATGCTGCTGTGGTGTTGACGCTGTGTCCCCTCTGAGTCCCCTACGGGACCTGTAATCGCAGCCCTCCCATTTATACCAAACCACGTGCCCTGGCACGCATTTCCTCCTGTCCCATCTGTGACGTGGAAAGAAACATGCAGCTACTAAGTTGCAGGGCCCAGCGCCCCACCCAGGACTGTGATCACAGTCCACATACTTTCTCATTTAATTCTGCCGTCACTCTGGTTGTGCAGAGAAAGCAGGAAAAGCCTTGTGTTGGGGAATGTGTCAACATTGTGTCTGCCCCCACAGGGAAGCTCCCTGCAGGATCTGCCTGTTCAGATGTCCACATGGCTCTGTGCGCTGTGAACCTGGCCGAGTGCGCGGAGGAGAAGATCCCGCCAAGCACGCTGGCAGAGATCCACCTGACCGCCGCCGTGGGGCTCAGGACCCGGTGTGGAGGCAGGCTCGGCTTCCTGGCGGTGAGTCCCATCAGCTCCCTTCTGCAGCCTGACTGGCTGAGAGGCGCACATGCGCTCACGGGGTCCTTCCGCTAGCGCCCAGGGCAGTTAAACAGGCCGAAGCGCCTGTCACGGCTCTCACCAGCATAAGCAAGGCGTGTTGTCCTCTGAGGGAAGATTCACTCGGTGAGACAGAGTGACCCATGTTCAAAGGTTAATACGGACTCTTCTGCTCTTCGAGTGGTGATAAAAGTTCTTGGAGTCTTCTGGTTCTGTCTCCTGGTTCATTTCTTGGCTTAAAGAATTATTTATTGGGTGCCCTGTGTTGATCATGTCACTGTGGATCCAGAAGTAGAACGTGGCACACGTCTGCAGCGAGCCCAGGTCAGACCAGGGTGAGAGCTGTGGTCATCAGGAGCCTCCAGGGTACCTGGTGTGGAGCCAGCCTTGGGAGTCCACAGACGTGATTCACAAGCCCTGTTACCTGCTAGGTCACAGGCTTTCTCTCACTCCAGCAGGGACAGGCGTGTTTTATTCAGCGCCTGCTTTGGTAGGCTGCCGAGTCCCTCGGCTGCGTTCATCACATTTCCATTTGTTTTCGTGTCTCAGTAATGGCATCAAGGCGCTAAGAGTGAACGGGGACATGCCCCACGGTGACAGTGGTGTTTCCTGAAGTGTATCACAGTAATCTAGGTGACAGAGGGCGTGCCTGAACCCTGTTCCCATGACCCTAGATAAAACATTCATTCGGCAAACGTTACCGAGTCCCTGCTCTGGGACAGGCACTTCTTGGAGTGGAAATGCAGCAGTGAGCTGGACATTTGCCCTGTCCTCAGGGAGTGACAGTTGCAGGGAATCCAGACAAGGGGCAGGCCTTCAGGATGGCAGGGTGAGTGCGAGGTGGGGCTGATCTGGCTGCCCAGAGAGCACACGGGGGTCCTAGGCATGTGGGGGGGCTCTCGGGGCGAGGTGAACCCAGGCTGAGAGCAGGGGCGTTGGCCAGGCTGCTCTTTTGTTCCATTCGTTTGTCCCAGTGCTCGGAGCTGCTGTCCTCACAGTTGTGACTTCTCTGCCCCCAGAAGGTATGTTGAAGACGTTAATTTTATTGAAGTACAGTGTACATAGAGAAAAATGCACGCATTTACAGCTTGATGAATTTTCATAAAGTGAACTCCCCCAAGCAGATCAAGAAATAGAAGGTTCCCATCACCCCAGAAACCTCCTACGGCCTTTCCCCACTCACCCTGCCCCTACAAAGGTAGCCATTATTCTGAGTTTTGTCACCATAGTTTAATCTGCCTGTTGTTTGTTGTTCCTGTAAACTTTTTATTGAAGTACAATGTGCATGTAGAAAAGTACACAAATCATAAGGACACAGTTCAGTGACTTCACAGGGAACACACCCATATAACCCGCAGACAGAGCAAGAGACAGAACACAGCCAAGACCCCAGAAGCCTCCCTTGGGCCCCCTTGCAGTCAGCAAACTGCCCCTCCCCGCAGGCTCTCCAGCCAGAGTAACCAGCGCCCTGATCCCCGGGGCTGGGTGGCCTCTGCTGAAACCAGAGATAGAGTCAGGGCACGTTCTGTGGGCGTCTGCTCAGGGTCACATGTGACGTCGCTCAGGCTGTGTATAGTCTAGTCGTGGGCGGTCCGTTCTCGTTGCGTTGTAGCATCCCACTGTAGGACTGGGCTCTTGTAGATGGACGGTTGCCTGGTTTCCTGGAGTTCGCAATTGTGAGTAGTGAGTGAATGTCCCAGTTCATCTCTTGGTGAATAAATACATGACTGACTGCATTTCTAGGAATGGCCTTGCTGGGTCAGAGGTTCGGCTCAGTGAACGCTGCCTGGCCGTTCCCCAGAGCGGTTGCGGTGACCTGCTGTCCAAGAGCGGTGTAGCAGTTCACTGTTCTTCGCCTCACCAAACACATGATGGTGCCAACTTTGTTTTTTGTCAGCCCTTCTGCTGGTATCTCATTGTGGTTTTTATTTGCATTTCCCAGGTGATTAATGGTGGTCGGCACCTTCGCATTGGCCATTCGGATGGTTTGTTGGCTATTTGAGTAGACATTTTTGTGAAAGCCCTAGTCAGGCCTTTTACAACTATTATTTATCCGGGGAGTCTGTCTTTTTATGGACCCGAGGAGGTCTTTGTAATCTGGCTGTAACGCTGTGTCCGGTGTGCATCAATACGTCTCCTCCCTTCTGTGGCTTTCCTGTTCTCTCCCTTAATGTGTCGATGGATGAGCATAATTTCTTAACTTTCATGAACTCCAGGTTATTAGTCTTTCCCTCTACTTTTTTTTTTAAGATTTTATTTATTTATTTTTAGACAGAGGGGAAGGGAGGGAAGAAGAGGAGGAGAGGAACATTAATGTGTGGTTGCCTCTCAAGTGCCCCCCTACTGGGGACCTAGCCCATAACCCAGGCATGTGCCCTGACTGGGAATTGAACCAGTGACCCTTTGGTTTGCAGTCCACACTCAATCCGCTGAGCCACACCAGCCAGGGCTACAGTTAGACATTTTATGTCCTGTTTAATAAATCTTTGTCCTACCTCAAAGTCCTGAAGGTAGTCTCCCATATTATTTGTGGGGCACTTTATTTTGTGCTTTCACACAGAGGCCCACAGTCCGCCTGGAACTGATTTTTGTGTGAGTTGTAGGTAGGAGTGCAGGATCTACTTTTTTTCCCATATGGATATGTCCCTTCCCCAGATCTGTCCTCCTGTTTTCGCTTTGTGTCCTGCTGAGCTCTGCTACTTGCTCCTCCAGGACCGCCCACTGGGCGAGTAGTATACAGCCCTCAGGAGATTCCCCGTGCCTGTCTGAGAGGGGAGTGCCGCGGACCTGGTTGTTTCTGGGAGTGCCGATTCTCCCCGCCCTTCCAGTATTCTGGCTCCTCTGCTCCTGTGGTTCCTGCCAGTCTGCAGAAAATTACGGGATGAATTTTTGGGAAGGACTGAATTTGCCTCACTTGTTTTTCTGTTGTTCATTGTTGGGGGCGGGGCAGGGTGTGCATATTGCACATACTTGGTGTGCGTATTGCACACACTTGGTGTGCGTTCATGGGAGGTTATTGGGTTAAATTCGTCCCAGTCATTCACAGTTCCGGCATTGCTATGCGTGTGCTATCAGGGCTTAGCATTAAATGATTTTCTTTTTTCAGATTTGGAACAAAATAAATAAAATGACTGTCCTTTCCCACTGCACCGAGGCTACTTTCTCCTAAACCAAGCATCCTTGTGTGGTGGGTCTGCTTCTGGATGCTCTAGTCTGTCCCAGCGCCCTCACACCCACAGTGGCCGAGTCTTTTTATATGTCTCAATATCTGGAAATGTCACTCCTCTGGCCTTAGTGGCCGGTGTTTGCTCTTCACCCTCCCATATAAATTTTGAGATCATCTCCTTATCCCAAAAATTTCACCGGGGTTTCCATCCTTCTTTTTGCTGATATGCAGCTGTCCTTTGAAGGGAATTAGCGAGCCCATTTGTGAGAGACACGTATGTGGCAGCTGAGGATTGGGAACACGGTTCCCTTGAAACTGTCCCTGCCCGTGAGCTCGCTCCCCCACCGCCAGAAATATCTGGGGTCCTAACCAGCAGTGACCTGTGTGGTGCGTCTCTCCTCAGAGCTCCCTTTCCGCACGTACTGACATTCACGCGTTATAATTTATTTAACGTGATCATACCAGAAACCCTGTTTTGCTCTTTTCAACCTAATGGTTAAGTCTTGGGCCTCTTTCTCCGTCATCTTGTTCTTCTAAACAGGTGCCTGGTACTGTGAGCACGTGCTTGTACCATCATTGACTGAGCCCGTTCTGCTGACAAACAATCGCCGATCATGACAACTGTGGCAAGGAGCGTCCTCGCATGCAGTTTTCACCCGCTTCAGATTAAATCTCTAGGAGGTGGTGATGCTGGTCACCGTGTGAACATTAGAACATGAGTGGTGTTGGCAGCTGGCAGCTTTCAGTCAGGTGGTGGAGGAGAGGACCTGACCTCTAGGAGAATAACTGCCCCTTCCATCTCTTGCTTCTCTCGGGACGGGGCAGATGAAGAGACCCAGAGAGTGCTTTCTAAAAGAGGGAGAGGCTTTGATTTCAGCTGAGTATGTTTAGCTAGCCAGTGAGTCAGGCCCTAGGGGCGCGCAGGGGCCTCTGGAAAGGATCAGGCCCGAGGTTCCCTGTCTTCCTCAGTTCCCGGCACCCTTTGTGTCTCAGTCAGCTTTTCCTGGTTTGCCTGGAGTGAAAGAAATACCTAGCAGTTCTGTCTGTTAGGTGGGTACAAGGATCTTAATAGATATTTATGTCTTAACAATTTAGTAGCTACTGAAAAATAATACACAAAATTGAAAGGAGAAATTTTTTCACTGTTAACTGTAATTATCTATGAATGGGATGTGTGCCTGGGGGGCCCCACATGCCTTCTCAAACTTGGCAGTCAGGTTGGACACCACCACCTTCATCTTTTGTTCCACATCGATTCCCACACAGCACTTGCTGTTTGTTACAACCTCCACAAACTCAGCTTCACAACGACGTGCTGTCATCCAAAGGAAGGTCGTTGAGGTCTTGTTGAGACTGAACTACCTCCATCAAGTAGTTTACATGGTGCCCAACTCGTGTTGAGCGTTGCTGTATTTACCTCAAAAATGTAACCTCTAGTGGCACCCCTGCAAGTTCACTGTAGTGCTTTAGGTGCTTTGGCACACTGTTTGAGAACCAGAAGGTCAGATGGTGTGGGAGGGCGTAACCTGGAATTACGACTGGCCCGAGGGTATATGGCGGCCCTCAGGATCGAAACAGTTCTCAGTCTCCTGCCTCAGCCACTGGATCCGGCAATTAGCAGATGAGTTGTGGGGGAGGGTCTCCTGGGCCGCACTCGGGTGAATTCTGGTGTCTATAAAATTCAGGGAGATCATCATGGGGTGATGGTGCCAAGAAAATTAAAAGAGCAACAGAAGTTATTTTCTCAATTTCCCTTCTAGAAGCTGTACTGTGGCTGACTATTCATGGATTTATATTTCTTATTAATTCAAACCACTAAACTCTAAACTTTTCCTGCCATACCCCCAACTGAGATTTGTTATAACTAAGATTTTTCTTTTTCTTTTTAAAGAATTCAGCTTAGCCCTGGCTGGCGTAGCTCAGTGGATTGAGCGCGGGCTGGGAACCAGAGGGTCCTGGTTCGATTCCCAGTCAGGGCACATGCCTGGGTTGCAGGCCAGGTCCCCAGTGAGGACCATGTGAGAGGCAACCATACATTGCTGTTTCTCTCCCTCTCTGTCTCCCTCCCTTCCCCTCTCTCTAAAAATAAATAAATAAAATCTTTAAAAAAAAAAAAAAAGAATTCAGCTTAAAAATGTATTTTAACTTAACAATTTTCTAAATGGCTTCTCTGGGTTCCTCTTTCAGTATAACCCAAACAGGCTCTGTATCTGCTTCTGTTGCTGGGTCACATTCGGGCCAGGGGTCCTCAGTTTCCCCTGGAGCAGCCATCAGGCAGGTGCTCTCTGGAGAGTTTGGGAGAGTTGGAGAGTTTCCAGCAGTTAGAAGGCTCTCCAGCTCCAGAGGCCCTGGCGTTGCCACTGGCCCACCCCAGCCTCCGCCAGCCCTGCCGCTGCTCTCAGCGCTGCCCTTACAAGCTCAGTTCAGCAAATGCTCTCTTGAGGGTCAGGAGGAGGTCATGGGATCCCTTTGCATTTGCTCTACAGGACCCTTGCGCAGGTATGGATGGGGGTCAGCAAAGAGGAGGAAGGGCCACTAGTGCCACTGGCCCGTGGTGAGAGGTGTAAGCGAAATGCCCCGCCTGGCCCCGTGAGCACCGTGATGATACCAGAGTGTGTCTGGAGACCAGTTTGGCCACGTCATTTCCTCCCAGGTTCAGGCGGTTGCCTCCAGACTCCCATGGAGAGAAGTGGCCTTCTCAGGCCGTGTTCTTTGGGTGGCACTTTGGCGGTGCTATTTCTGATCTTGGCATTCAAGTCTCCTGGAGCCGTTATATTAGCTGATGGCACTTAGAGCCCAGTAAAGGTCAGAACCATCAGACTGAACCTCACAGGAGACAGCTCCCCTTGGGGCAGAGGCCAGGGTAAAAGTGACTGACGGGGGTCTGTGGGCCTGGCCCAGTGCCCTCCACTGGGCTTCTGAGCTCCCTGTGCGCACCCTTCTCTGCCCAACTCTTTCAGGTTGGCCTGTATCCAGTGGTTTTATATGTTAGAAAGCATGGATTTAGAATAAAGATACCCTCAGTCAAAAAGCTTCTGAGTTTCTGAAAGCATGGAGAGACAGCATTGTCCCTGTGGTTCTTGTTCTGGGGCCCTGAACACATGTTATCCTGCGGGCAGAGGAGGGGCCTGGTGCTGGCTCTTGAATTGCCCGGCAGAGCAGCTTTCAAAGTCTTTCTTGGCCTTTCTTCTCAGGCCGGTCACTGAGCCACTTGCCCCGGTTTCAGTGGTGGCATTTACTTTCAAGCACGTGAGGGTGCCAGCCCTCCCCCTGATCTCCTGTCCCCAGCCTACTGCTACCCCGGGGGTCACCTGTGGTCCTTGTCCTTCCACAGAGCTACTTCCTCAGTCGAGCCCAGAGTCTGTGTGGCCCCGAGCGCAGTGCAGTTCCTGACTCGCTGCGCTGGCTCTGCCACCCTCTTGGCCAGAAGTTTTTCATGGAGCGGAGCTGGTCGGTAAAGTCGGCTGCCAAGGAGAGTCTGTACTGTGCCCAGCGGAACCCAGGTGAGAGTGCCTTTCCAGCCATTGTGAATGGGGAGAGCCTTGAGCGCCACCAGGACAGCAGGGTGACTGCGCCCCAACACGTGGAGGCGCGGACGTCTCAGTCTGGTTTTCCCTAAAGCTCGGGCTCCTGAGCCTGGTCAGCAGCTACGCTGCGCTTGCGGCTCAACCTCCTCTGACATTCAAAGCCTTACATCGGTCAGACTGTCCTCTTGCCCTTGTTCTGGGTGCTTTGGAGAGAAGGGACGTGTGGAGTTGCTCTTTGCTGGCCCGGGTCCCGCCGGAAAGCAGACCGACATATACAGGGAACAATAGGCGACAGGCGGTCATCAAGCACCCAGAGTGGTGGCAGGCACAGGGCTCCAGGCGCTGGACGGAATGCTGGCTGGCTGCCCCTGGTATTTGACAGTGATTGGAGTCGACTCGCCCAGCCTCGGAGCGGAAGAGGCTCGACCGGTCGACTCAGACTCGAGTAGCCCAATGGGTTTCCGCTCCCTGTGTGCTATTCCCCTCTCCATGCTGCGGGTCTGGGAAAGCGGGACAAGTTCCACAGGTGCAGCTGTGTGTGTGACACATCTTGGGGAGTAGGGGTGTCCATTATCCTTTTTTTAAAAATAACTTTATTGCTCAACATCAGAATGTTGTATAGCACCAAAAAGTAAGGACGAAAGCAAAAGCCAACCTGAGTCTCTCAGCCCCTCCCACTGTCTGCTTTGTTCACACCTAGATATTCACTGGCCTTCTTGCCTCTGGCAGGCTCTGGTTCTAGGCCGTGTCACCAGGACATGTTCATAAGTTTCCTGCCTCCTTGTTCTTGTCAGATTGAGACCCACATGTGTGTGTGAGGGGAGGGAAGGGGCTGGTGACGCCCTGCTTTGAGCCTGCCGGCAGGGGACCTAACTGATGACAGCCAGCTACTGCAGGCATTGCAGGAACCCATGTTTGTTAATCAGCTCAGCCAGACCATCGCCAACCACAAGTCCCATGACAAGGCTTTGGAAAACAGGAGCAGAGTCTTCCTTGTCATGTCAGGGCAGGGTCCACCTCCTTTTCCTCTCCAGCTGGCTGTCCTCCTGAGTCACAGGGCGAAGAGATAGCCTCTGAGATGTGGGGAAGTCGTCTGCCTTCCCGTTTTCTGTTTTCTGACAAGGTTTTAGGCCACCACCTTACAGCCTCCAGCCTCGAGCGGCAGTGCTGACTGAGCTCAGTGCCGAGACACTGTGCGTGTGCACAGCCATGCAGAATCTTGGGTTCCACACTCAGGCTGCCCGCTCTCCCCACCCCCACCCCACTTCCAACTCTTTAACAAGGTAGTTCTGGGCTTTGGATGGGACCATTCTATTCTGGGATCCTCTTGCTTCTCTGTTTTCTGTTTAGAGACAAAATGAGCTCATAGGTAAAAGGCCATGAAACCCATTTAACTCTTTTCCTGGTCTTCCTCTTCCTCAGCTGACCCTGTTGCCCAGGTCCACCAGGCCTTTTGCAAGAACCTGCTGGAACGAGCTGTGGAGTCCTTGGTGAAACCTCAGGCCAAGAAGAAGGCTGGAGACCAGGAAGAAGAGAGCTGGTAATGTCCCCAGGACGCCCCTGCCTTGGGCCGTGTGTCCAGGAAGCTCCAGGGCACCTGTGAGGCCTGAGCTCCCAGAGGGAAACAGGCCCTAGGGTTGGGCCCACAGGAAGTGGAATGATTCCTTTGTGTTCACTCCTCCAGCTTGTCTCTGCCCTTTTCTTCCAGACCCATTATGTCACTTTCCCAGCTTTTTTCCTTTTTACCCATCCCTTCAGCAAGTGTAATCAGTTCGCAGAGCAGGTCAGGGATGTGATTTCCTTGGGGTGGGGAGGGTGGGGAGGGATGGCCTGTTAAAAGGATAGGATCGGAATATGGAGACCCAGACCTTTACTGAATGTGCCAACAATTCTTATTTTTACACCATTAATAAGCAGTCTTTTCTCACAGGGTAAGACCACTCTCGCTCGTACGAGGCCCACATCCTAACTGGATGTACCTGAGAGGGAAGGGGAGGGCATTTCTGTCCAGCAGTTCAGAAAAGTTGTGGGAGGAGATGACATTTGAATTGGGCCTTGAGGGGAGGGGTCAGGCTTGGGGGCCAGGAGTCAAAGAGCGAGCCCAGCCCTCCCAGCAGGGGGAGGGAAGAGTGTCAGTAACAGGTGACGAAGGAAGCCCTGTGAATGGCGTAGGGGACCCTGTGCAGAGCTCGGTGTGCCTGGCACGGTGGAGGAGAAGGGTCCAGAAATAGTCACGGGTCTCAGAGCTGAACAACTGGACAGCCGGGCTACGAGTGTGGTCCTTGTGTGCATTTTGATATAAGTGGGACTCTTCCTTCTCTTTCTAGTGAGTTCTCCAGTGCTCTGGAGTACCTGAAATTGCTTACGTCTTTTGTGGACTCCGTGGGGATTGTGAGCCCACCCTTCTCCAGCAGCTCGGTGCTCAAGTCAGCCCTTGGTAAGCATCTTGCAGGGTGGTGCCCCAGACCTCAGGTGCTAGTCCCATCCTTCACAGCCCCTTGTCCGAGGGTCCCCAGCTAGTTGTGAGCTCACTCTCAAGAATCTTCTCTGGCTCTTCTGTGGATCTGAGGCTTGTATCCACAGATCCCCCAAAGCCCTGACCCACAGTTACCCCCTGCTGGGCAGTGTTCTGGGGTCAGGAAATACAGGTTCTCCTGGAAGTAGGATGAGCCATGAATGTCTTCCCCAGGTCCTGGCTGGTAGGACAGCTCAGCAACCTTCCCAGACACCCAGAGTGGGCAGCAAGTGCTGCAGCACCGGGGCTGGTGGGAACTCACCTTTCTGACCCTCGGCCCCCACCCCAGGCCGCCCTTGGCTCTTGGGTCTGACGCATTGATAAAAAGACCTGTCATCTAGGCATTTGTGCTGCTCTAGCTACCCATAGCCCTGGGTGACACGGTGCAGTCTGCTGACTGGATTGGACCAGGACGTTCTTTGCTTCTGCCCCTAAAATGCCATCGGGATGATGGCACATCAGCTGCCACCTATTGTGCTTCTAAGGCTGCTGGGAGAAAGGGGGTGTTAATCTCCCTTCTACTCACTCTCCCTAGGAAGGGAAGGGTCCCAGAGAGCCAGCTGCCTCCTGACAACCGCTGGCCTCGAGGCCTGTCAGTATTTCAGAGTTTAGAACACGCTCTCAGGCCTTTTATCTTTCACGTCTATTCCCCTTCATCTCGAGGTCACGGGTATCGTAAATTTGTGGCTGAGAAAACTAACTCTGAGAGAAGACTTAAAAGGTGCTAACATGAGCCTGTTCCCACGGAGACTTTGGAAACACCATTTGTCATGGCCGTTGGGAATTCAGGCAGTTTCCAGCCTTTTACTCAGAGATAACACTACATCTTTGTTAAACTTTTTTCTCAATTTTAGGCCAGTTCAATCTGATAGATTGCCCAAAATGCGATTACCAGGTTAATAGGAGTGAACATTTTTAAGGCTCTCAATACATATTGCCAAAAGGTGCTGGGGATGCTTCCACCAGAAACGTGTGGAAGGTGAAGACAGCACATGCCGCGTGGAGACCGGTGCAGCCAGCAGGACGAGCGCCACAGCTCTGGTTTCCGTGGGTGCTGGAGGGATGTTCGGTACTGTTCCCCCAGGTCCAGACGTCGTCTGTCGTTGGTGGACATCTGCAGTCACTATGGCCATCACCTGGCTCCAGGGAGATGACGCAGCTGTGCGTGCTCATTTTACCGAAGTAGAGCGTGTCCCCAAGGCCCTGGAAGTGACCGAGTGCGTAAGCCTCCTTGACCACTCACTTCTTCCCAGAGGAATACCAAATGCTGGGGGACCAAATGATAGCTGGAGACTAAGAGTGGGGACGGGGGCACCGTGGAGAAATGGGGCTTGGTGAGCACATCTGTCTGTGTGTCGTCTCGGCGGCTATCAGCGCTGTTTCCGGGGTTCCCCCCTCAGCCTCCACGGAGCCAGGGCTGACAGGGAGGGGGGCGGGGGGTGACTTCAGCACCTTCAGAAACTCATGCTGGAACCAGGCGGTGTGGTGATGGCTCACAGCCAGCGTGGGGCTTCTGCGGGCCCGAGGATCCTTCCCTCATGTCCTTGCCGCCTCCC
This sequence comes from Micronycteris hirsuta, assembly GCA_004026765.1. Lineage (NCBI taxonomy): Eukaryota > Metazoa > Chordata > Mammalia > Chiroptera > Phyllostomidae > Micronycteris > Micronycteris hirsuta. The sequence continues at coordinate 46,327 of PVJI01006643.1, read as the reverse complement.
TCTCCCCCCACCAGCCCTGTCACTCAGAGGGCCTTCAGCATGGGCTAAGCCAGCATCTTCGACATCCTGCTTTGGGGACTCACGCCTGCCAGCATGTGGCGCGCTGGCAGTGTGGTTGTTTCCGACAGGGTGTGACTGAGGAGGGGCACCCAGGCTCCACGAGGACAGTCCTCGGGGCCAAGGCTGCAGACAGCACTTCCCGCCGAGGGCTCTCACGCAGGAGCGCCAGAGGGAGCTGAGAAAAGGGGGTGTAGGCGGGTTCCCTAAAGTGGCCCTGACATCCCAATTTCACTTAAGTAACCCATTTTCTTAACTTTTTTCATTTTATTTTTTAAAGATTTTATGTATTTATGCAGCAATGCCAATACTCCCCTGTGAATACAGGTTATTTCAGGCTTGCTTCTGTGGCAGCCACTATTAGGCAGTGACTGGTTTTGGAAATTTCCCTGATGTCAGTACCACCTGGATGTGGACTTTCGCTACCTGTATTAATACCAGTGGCCTCATTGCTGTATCATTACAGTTTGGCTTCTTTTATTAATATGCTTGAAAAGGGTTAAAGCTGGTATTCTAAGAATATGCCCTTCAGTGGCTGTGTAAATAAAACTGTAGAATGACACTTCAGATGAAGTTAGTGTGATTTTAATTGTGCAAAAAAAAAAGGTTTTATTTATTTTTAGAGAAGGAGGGAGGGAGGGGAGAGAGGGAGAGAAATGTCTCTGTGTAGTTACCTTTAGTACGCCCCCTACTGGTGGCCTGTCTGGCAACCCAAGCATGTGCCCTGACTGGAATTGAACCAGTGACCCTTTGGTTCACAGGCCAGCACTCAATCCACTGAGCTACACCAGCCAGGGCTAAGTAACCCATTTTTAAGCGCCCTGACCAGTGAGCCCCCACCCTGCACCAAGTTCTGTATTAGCACTTCAACTTGAGTGTGTCTTCCAGCCAGCACGCTGAGGCTTGGCAGATAAATTGTCTGAAGTTACCTCACTTCTAAGCAGCAAAGCCTAGCATGCAGCTAAGACCCTCAGCAGGCATCCCTTCCCCTGAATTCAGGCTTTCTGGGGTCCCTTTGCTCTTCGGGGATAATGGCGCTGTGGAAACCCTCCCCAGCCCAACCTCCCCATCCTTTCCTCAGTTTGCTCTATGAAAAGTAGCTAAATTTCTCCAGAAAGTTTAATATCAGCTCCTGGGGGAATAACCTCTTAGAGAGCAGGTACAGATAACGGGGCCAACAATATTTGTCACCACAGACAGCAGCTAGTGGTATTTTGGCCACTGGATAGACGAGGAAACTGAGGCACAGATTGTTCGACTGGCCATCTTAGGTGGCTTCATAGTGGCAGTCCTGATGGTTGAGCCTGGGCCTCTGATTCCTTGTGCACTCTCCATGGTTACGCCATTCACTCAGCAGACACTCCGCTGAGGGCCTACCTGGTGCTGGCTCCGTTCTAGGCTCAGGGAGGCAGCAGAGAGCCAGACAGCAAGTGAGTCCTAAGCAGATAGGCGTGACCCATCCTGCACTGGCACTCTTCTGTGGGGCTGTTGCCATGGCTTCCCCAGGGCAGGCAGCACATGTCTTCACTGAGAGGGGTTCTGGGCCAGAGGCAGGTCATCCCCTGAGAGTCCAGTGAAGGAGGGAGGCCCATAATCCAAGAGCTGGTGTCAGGGCAGCGGAGATTGGTTCAAAGGACCTGACCCATTGAGCAGCCAGGGGAGGCTTGTAGGGACAGGAAGTGGGGCTGGCAGGAAGGAGGATGACTGGAGGGCCCAGCAGGCGCAGCAAGTCCCAGACATGAGTGGGAAAGGGTGAGAAAGGGTATTCCAGGTAAAGGCTCCCCTGTCAGCAGAGGGCAGGAGTGAGAAAGGGACGGATGCGCTCTGGTTGCCTGGAGCCCGGAGCAGGGCCAGAGGCAGATGGGGGACAGGCCACGGCTGGGCCGGGAACGGCCTTGCTTGGCCATGGTTGGCCCTGCAGTTCACCTTCCCTACTCCCCTCACTTCCTCCTCTGCAGCCATGCCGGCTCCTGGGTATTCTCACACATGTCAGCCACCAGGGCCTTTGCACAGGCTGCTCCTCTGCCTGGGACCCTCCTCCCTGGAAGTCACTCAGTTTGCTCCCCTAGCTCCTTCAGGTCCCTGCTCAAATGTCACCTTTCCAGAGAGGACATCCTTGACTGTTTTTTATCCATACCACCCCTTCCTCTGAGTGACGTTCTCCGTGGCTCTTGCACTGCCTGCCGTTGTATATTAGGCATTTAGCGTGTTAATTGTCAGACCCCCACGCTAGAAAGTGAGTGCTTGAAGGAGGTGCTGTAGGAGTGGAGAGCCCACCGCTTGGGACTGGCATTTCAGATCTGGAGCTGGGGACCTGAAACTACTATGACAGCATTGGTTTTTGTTTTGTTTTTAAATCCTCACAGGAGGATATTAGTTACTATTGGTTTTAGGAGAAAGAGAGAAACATTGGTTGCCTGTCATATGCACCCTAACCAGGGATTGAACCCACAGCCTTTTGGTGTACGGGACAGTGCTCCAACCAACTGAGCTACCAGGCCAGGGCTATGGCAGCATTTGAGTCAACAGACCCAAATGTCCTGGCAGTTTGGCATATGGTGGTTACCTGTTCAGGCTCCTCCTCATGTTACCCAGCTGACTGCCTTCCTCCCACCTCCCTCTCTCTACCCAGGAGCCCCCTGGTGAAGGCCGTCCTCCACACCTGCAGAGCCATGCATGCCTCGCTCCCCGGGAAGGCAGACGGGCAGCAGAGTTGCTTCTGCCACTGTGAGAGGGCCAGCGGTCACCTGTGGAGCAGCCTCAACGTCAGTGGGGCCACTTGCGACCCCACCCTCAACCATGTGAGTCGGGGCTTATCTGGCTCCTCCGGGAGGTGCCCAGCTCTGGTGGGTAAGAATACCCTAACCTGCCTTGAGCTGACCTGGCCTGTGAGCCTGTCCAAAAGCCAGAGACCAGGCAAGTGGCCCCCTCCCCCAAAACGTAGTCTGTTGGTGCAGGTGGGCTCCCTGTTCAGTCCTGGGGGCAAACATGTTCCACCTGCACCTGAGTCCCAGATTCTGCTCTGCGTTTGCTCCAGGCAGCTTGCACGACCCCCCAGACCTTGCAGGCTAGCCTCAGAGTGGGCCTCACGCACACACACACCCTGAGCGGACCAGCTGCATCCTCCTGGTGGGCCGCTGTGGTGCATTGTAGTTGCATTGCATGTTCTGGTGGTACCCATGCAATGTTTCCACAGTGCATCACAGAGGCCTGCCCGGCCCTCGAGACTTCGCACCTTGGCCTTGTGAGAGGACACTGTAGGGTCCCAGGCACAGCCATCCAGGAGAGGGGAGGGAGGAGCGCACACAGCTGGAAGTGCAGCATCCTCTGCTCCCCCGGAGGAGCAGGGCTTTGCTCCAGAAAGGGAGGGACAATGTGTGTCCCAGAGGGTCAGACTCTCTGAGCCCCTCACTGGTCTGTGGTCGCCAGGCTAGCACTTCTAGTTAGAGGTAGCTAGTGCCCCAGGACACTGGGGTGAACCCAGGACAGCAGGCCAGCCCTACAGGACAGGCAGTATGCAGAATGGGCCCAAGACCAAAGGCTTGTGGGGGAGCCACACCCCATTTGTGCCTTTCCTTTGCTGGTCTCCCGTAGTCTTTGTCTTCAGAAGAGAACCAGCTGGATTTGGGGAACAAGAGAGAGGCTGCTGGCACCCTGGGACTATGTTCCTGGGTGGCAGCTATGTGTGGGACAGTGGGCCCAGAAGAGGGAGACCCCATCCAGCCTCGTGGCTTTCAGAATCAGCCCCAGGCAACTGCCCCACCCAAAGGTGCTCCCCAGTGCTCACCTCCGAGAAGTGCCAGGTTTTATTTTTGGCAGAGCTGCTGAGTCTTAGTCTTGGGAGGACCCTGTAGGTGCTGGTACCCCTGCCCCAGCAATCAGTCTCTCTCCTCCCCCGTGGCCCACCCCACAGGTGGTCCAGCTGCTGACCTCTGATCTGCTACTGTCGCTGCGGACGGCACTCTGGCAAAAGCAAGCAGGAGCCAGCCAGGCCTTGGGTGAGACCTACCATGCGTCAGGTGCTGAGCTGGCTGGCTTCCAGCGGGACCTAGGCAGCTTGCGCAGGCTGGCACACAGCTTCTGCCCAGCATACCACAAGGTGAGACCCAGCTACCTGGTGAGGGAGGGCAGATTGGGGGTCCCTAGGGCCCAGCACAGCACCAGCATGGGGCCGAGGAGTTGGGCTGTGGCGGTGGCCCAGCTGACCTGGCACACACTGGTTGTGTTCAGTCCTTTTGTTCAACCCTGCGGGTTGAGTACTGGCTGCGTGCCTGGCCCTGGAGTGCGGGGTGAGCAGGCCACACAGGCCTGCAGACTGAGGGGCCGGCGCCTCCCAGTCAAAGACTGGGATAGAAGGGACTCCTGGCCCCTCTGGAGTGGGGTGGGAAGGACATGGAAACTCCTCTGGCCTTCATAGCTGGGCCTCAGAGACTGAATATCCTTAGGGCTGCATCCAGCCCATTTCCTGAGCCACCGGGAGCGTGGAGTCTGCTGCCTGCATCTGTCCACGTAATAGCCCCTTGGCCGTGGCCCCAGGGTCTGAGATAGGTCTCCAAGGGCAGTTGTAAAATTGGGCTTACTGCACTTAAATCGTTTGTTTGTTTGTTTGTTTGTTTTACTGCTGGTTAGAATAACATACTCTACATATTTTTGCCTGAATTGTCTTCACAAACTTCAAGTGAGGAAGCCAGAGTGTCAGGGGAAAGGGTTCCCAGTGAGGCTGCTCTCACCCAAGGGTGCTGTGGGACCTTCAGAATTAGACTGTGACCACTGTGTTCAGCGAGCCAGGACAGACACAGCAGACAAAATAGAATCATCAGAGAGCCACCCCCACGGGAAACAGGAAGTGTGCCCCACAGTTCAGTGCTCTCTGGTCTGCTCAGGGCAGGACTGGCCAGAGGCCTCCCTTGAAGCACCATTTCCACCCCACCCCAACCCTGCTAGAATCCTCCAGTGGCTCCCCCATTGCCTTGTGGGTGTACTCAAGACCCTCCCTTCCCTGGCTGGTGTGGCTCAGTGGATTGAGCACTAGTCTGTGAACCGCAAGGTCGCAGGTTCGATTCCCGGTCAGGGCACATGCCTGGGTTGGGCGCCGAAGAGGCAACCAATCGGTGTGTCTCCCACAAATTGATATTTCTCTCCCACTTTTTCTCCTTTCCTCCTCTCTCTGAAAATAAATAAAATCTTAAAAGAAAAAAAGACCATCCCTACTCTCTAATATTGAGGTATGAACGAACCTTGAGGTTTTAAGAAATTAGTGGCCTAGGACTGGTCCTTTGACCCACCTCATGACTCATATTTACGGAAGAGTTGCAGACTTCCACCTACGAATGTTCTGGATGCTATTGGTTTCTGAAGAAACAGAAGGAAACAGGACCCTGGGCCTCCCTGGCACCTGCCTAGCTGTCCCCCCATACCGCTCCGGTCCCCGCCTCTCATTCTGCCTTGTTTTCAACGTAGAGGCAGCCTCCAAGGACTTGAGGCTTCGCCCCAGTTACTTGTCTTACAAGCCCCGAAGGCGTGGCAGCGCTGTCTTCGTCATTGGCAACCCTTGGCCTCTTTCTCCCTCATTGTCCCACTGTTGCCCCTGCCAGCTGGCCCGTGCTGTGGTCCTTGTTCCCGCCATTCCTCCACATTTCTGGCTTGTATTGAGTTGGAGTGAGGACAGCAGAGATTGCTTTCAAGGGGTGAACAGGGCAAGATAGTGTGGAGAGAAGGGGTGTTGTCAGGTGGCAGGCGAAGTGCTGCAGGGAATGGCACCTGTACATACGGGGGCATAGACTGGAGAAGACCCAGGGCTTCACTGTGCTGTCCCTGTGCCTCCCCAGGTGTTCCTGCATGAAGCCACCGTGCGCCTGATGGCAGGAGCCAGCCCCACCCGCACCCACCAGCTGCTGGAGCACAGCCTGCGGCGGCGCACAGCTCAGAGCACCAAGCACGGTGAGTCCTCCGGCACCCCAGCCCGATGGCCTGGTGCAGGCCCTGCCGGAGCAGGGGGGTTGCCCAGCCCAGCACTCACTCAGCCGTGTTCTCAGAGGTGGGGTGAGAGTGGGAGACGCCCAAGGCTTGCTTTGGTGTGTCGCCTGGGAGGGTCCGTGAGGGTGCCGTGGGGGTCCAGCCTCGGGGTGGGGGGGGGGGCCTGGGTGTGTTGCCCCAGTGCAGAAGCTGGACTGGGAGCACGGCCACTTCTCAGTGCGCCACTTGATGATAGCATGTGATGCCAGCCAGGTTCATCTCGCCCTGTCCATGAAGGGAGGGGGGCACTGGGACCCACTCCCCGGGCAGGCATGAGGAGTGACTAACTGAATCCACATCGAGCTCTGGGACTAGGGCCTCCATTCTAGGCGGCTCTCAGCAAGCAGTTCCTACACCTGCCTCCTCGTTCCCACAGGAGAGGTGGACGCCTGGCCTGGCCAGCGAGAGCGGGCCACGGCCATCCTGCTGGCCTGCCGGCACCTGCCCCTGTCCTTCCTCTCTTCCCCGGGCCAGCGGGCGGTGCTGCTGGCTGAGGCAGCCCGCACCCTGGAGAAGGTGGGCGACCGGCGCTCCTGCAGTGACTGCCAGCAGATGATTGTCAAGCTGGGGGGCGGCACCGCCATCGCCGCCTCCTGACCCCTGGGCCCTGCCTGCTTCGGCCACTGCCTCCCTCTGTCCCCGTCTCTCCTTCTGTCTCTCAGTCTCTCCCTCCTCTCTCACTGTCTCCCAGTCTCTCTCTCCCTCCTCCCTCCAGAGCTGGGGATGAGCCTTAGCTTCTGAGGTGTCGCCTGCCAAGGCTTTTGGACCACCTGAGACCAGCGGACCCCTGGGCTGTGGGGAGATGCGATGGTCCGGGGCCCAGCGGGCCCGAGAAAGGAAAGACAGAGCGGGGCAGGAATTGGGGGTACCCTGACCTGAAAGCAGCAGGGGGATCCTGCTCCCAGGCTGCCCAGCCCGTCTCCAGCCTTCTCAAGACTCTTTATCTGTATGTCTCTCCCCCGTTCCTGCTTCCTTGTTTTTTATCAGGCTGTCCCTCTGGGGACATGAGTGTCTGGGCACCAGAGCACTTCACCCTTGGCACTGTGCCCAGCATGCCCCCTCCCCTTTTTTATACGAATGTTTTTATATCAGTATGCTTGGGTTTGCCGTGATGCAGGACTAAGTTGCTATGGCATTTTTATTTCTCTCCCTGGGTCTGCATCCCCTCCCCTGTGCCTGACAAAGCCAGTTCGTTGTTTCTTCTTTATCACACAGGACAGCCAGGGAAGGAGGGGAGCCGGCCCTGGGGAGGTGGCAGGGGGACGGGGGCAAGCCTGGGAATGGATGAAATAATGTCGGCATTATTTTTTAATTTTTTAAAAAATAAATGGTATCTTATTTAATTGTCCTGTTCCTTCCCACTCCCCCAACCCCTGGGATGTCAGCCCAAGCTCAGGGTAGGCCCAGGGACTGGGAGAGATGAAGCCACCCATTGGGACTGGGGACCGTGTCCTTCAGCGTGGGTTCTCAGTTCCCTCCCACCCAACTCCTACCTCCATGGTCTGTTTTTATCCCTAGTTCTTGATCTGAAAATAAGCCAGGGTGGTAGGGACCTGCGCCCCAGTGACAAGCCCCTTTCTGAAGTGGGCACTAGGAATGGGGTCTCTGCCTTGATAGAAGTCCCGAGAGGAAAAGTGGTCCCACTTGTCTGGATTCCCTGGCCTGGTGCCTCCTCTGAGGCTGTTTCTTCAGAGCCTGGGGACTGCTTGGCACCCGAGCACCTGCCCGGAGCCCGAGAGGGGCTGCCCTCCCTGCCTGCACTTCTCCCCACTCAGGCTGGTGGGGCAGAGAGTAGGCAGGGCCCCGCACCACACCCTGCGCACAGCAGGGACTGCCCTGACCCCACGCCCACTTTCTTTCCCTTGCCTCGACCCCCTCCCCCCACTAATTTATGGCCCCTGGCCACAGGGCGAGCCAGCCCTTGTGTCGTGTAGATACTGTGCCTTTTCTCATTGTTGTTTAGGGGTGGGAGGGTGTGGTTTTCCACTGAAGGGGGATATACCTGTGGCAGCCTTGATGTGGAGTCAGTCATTCACCATGTCCTGGATGGATGTTACTCAATAAACACAGATTCGTACCACCCTGCATGAAGTGTGAGAGGGTCTGTCGTGTGACCGCTGTGGTGACTAGCCGGGAGGCTGCGTGGCTTGGCCTCCAGTGGGCCAGGGACTGAGGACAAGCCTGCCCTGTATGCCAAGAGGCCCTAGAGGCTTCATTCACTTGGAGCTTCCTCCCCACCCCACCCTCTCCACGCACCTGGCCCCTCCTTCTGGCACTGGCTGCCTGGCGCACACCCCGGGGCTGGGACAGAGCCTGGGGTAGAGGGGTGGCGCTGCTCCGTTGGTGGTCATGCAGCAGCACAAAGAGCTGGCTATTCGGCTGACAGAAGCGGGCGGTTCTTTCAGATTTGGGGCGCTAAGCCCTCTGTGTTCACCCCTCTGAGATGCCGCTCTCCCTTGTTGGGTGGGCCACCCCTCAGTTTCCCCATCCTTCCTAGAAGCAGTGAGCCTCTGAGGAGACTCAGTGGCCCGCAAGTCACGTCCAAATCCAGCGCCTGTAAATCCCAGCTGGGTCACCTTAGGTAGGGTGTCAGCTCAGCCTCTACTTCCACGTGTGCAGAATGGGGGTGACAACCCTTGCCTTTGGCTACGGCCCTCTTGGCTTTGTTGGCTGATTTGAATGTGCCAGTTCACATTGAGTGCCTGTGAGGCTGTGAGGGGCCAGACAGACCACAGAGGGCAGTGGGAGGGGAGCATGCTGGGCCGAGTAGACATGGAGCCTGGGTGCTGAAGTTCATGGTAACCCAGCCTGGCTGACAAACGGGCCCAGTCCCCTCTGGATTCTCAGCCACTGCCTTCTCTGAAGGGCAGTCACAGCAAGCCACTGTCCCGAAGGCAAGCTGTAGCCAGTCCCCGTGCACAGTCACTAAAGCAGCACCAGGTTCATGGTCATGCCCACACCCAAACCTGGCCCCGTGGGGTGGAGAGCCGGGGCCTGAGTCACCAGGGTGGAAGATCGTGGGTGGTCAGTGTGCCCAGGAACCGGATCCTTTTTGTGAGTCTGGGCTGGCTGCAGGACTCGGTACCCACCCCACCCTGGGGTGAGGGCATGAGGCCATCTTCCCAACACACCCCCGGGGCCCTCAGTGCAGGCCTTGGGCGCCACTCTCCTGGGGCTTCTGGACGTTGGATTCAACAGCCTGCAGAGACCGGGCACCTCGGGAAATCTGAGACTGCCTGTCCCCTGGAAGCAAGGGCCGCTCCCTACCAACACACATGCCCACGGCCCCTCCCCCTCCGGCTGCCCACTGCCTGCCATTCCACAGGGCCACGTGGCAGCAGAACATGGAGGAGCCCTAAACTGGAGTCAGCTGGGTGATCTTGGCAAGTTATTGAGGTCTCAAAGCCTCAGTTCTCCTCATCCGTAAAGTGACATTCCCATGGGGCCTCTGTGAGGCTTAAACGAAAGAAACAGCAACAAATGGTGGCCATTGTTACTCAAACAATACACCATGCCGAGGGTACAGAGGTTTGGAAAAAGGCCCACCTGGGTGGCTTTGTTGAGGTCACAGAGTGAGGGTCACAGCCCAGCCCTCAACCCCCCCAGCAGTACCTGTCGCAGAAGGTTGATGCACTAGGGATGCTGGCACTGCCCCGGGCCGCAGCCAGGTACCCAAAGCCTGCCTGGCAGGAAGGGGAGAGCTGGCTGCGCACACGTGTGGTGTGAGCACCCGTGTGGGGGCACTGCCGAGGCTCTGGATCCAGCACCGCCAGTCCCCTTTTCCTCCACAGCAGCTACTGGGGGGAGGCCCGGCCATCCTGAGCACCAGCTGTCCACCGGGCCCGCTGCCCGCACCCATTAGGGGGGTGGCTCTGGGCCAAGCTGACCAAGTGGCCCGCAGGCCAGGGGCCGGCCCAATGCCAAACTGTGTCAATGAGGATCAGCCTGGCTCCGCCAGCTCAAGCTGCAGAGGGGGTGGTCCTCTGGAGGGGTGTTCGCCTCCAGTAAGGGGATGGCCTCTCCGCCCTCTCACCTGTGCGCAAGCCTCAAGATGGCTAGGGCCTAACTGCCCCTCTCCCGCAGGTCCACGGGTGTGGACATTAAGCCTGGCATTCAGCCCTGACCACCCTTCCAGCCACTTCTCCCCAGCTCTAGAACACACCCCATCGCTCTCAGGAACAGTCCTCTGCTCGCGCACATGCTGTGCCCTCTGCCCGCACTGCCCTCTGTCCAGTCAATGACCAGTGCCTCCGCCGTCAGCCCCTCTCAGAGCCAAGCTGGGGCTCCTTTATTCTCAGGGATGGTAGCCACACAGTAGGGTTTATTTACATGAGGAACCTGGGCCCTAGGGCCCCCAGGACAGGCCCCTCCTTAGCCCTGCAGGCTCCAAGGACCCCTGTCCAGTTTGGCCAGGCAGAACGGCTGAACTCACGCTGACAGTGCTCCTGCCCCTCGTGGCCTGGGCCCCTGGACCAGGCCACTGGCGCGAATCCCTGGTCGACGCGATGCCTCGGAAGAACCAACAGCCCTGCCTTCATACGGTGACCTCAGCTTTGCTGTTGGTGCTCAGGTGCCCGGATGCACGGCCCGCGCAGCCGTAAAGGCCAGGGGGCTGCGTGCCAAAGGCATCGGGCAGCTTCTCCACGCTGAACTGGCGCCGGGGCAGGCGGCTGGACCGCTGGGGAGCAGGAGACGCCTGAGCCACCAGGTGGCCACGGGGGGCAGGCCGAGACAGGCGGCTGGCGGTCCAGGCCTTGCAGTGGCCCGTTGGGGCGGGGCCAGCGGGAGGCACGTATCCGGGAGGGGCCCACGGGCAGGCATCAAGCAGCGCGGGCAAGTCCTCAGGGTGCCGTGGGGCCCGCGCTGGCAGGGTCAGTGGGGCGGGTGCGGGCGCTGGAAAATGCTGGTAGAAGTCCTGTGGGGAGGCCTCTGTGGGAACAGAGCGGGGCGTGTCAGGGGCGGGGATAGGCTGTCTGAGACGCGGCTTTCCACGCCAGGGGCTCTGGGTCCCTCAAGGAGTCCCAACCAGTCGGCCTGGTCAGGGTGCCGGGGCACAGCTGCAGCGGGGTCCCCCTGTAGAAGCTGGCTGGAGCGCTGACCAGCAAGGCTGGGGTCTCTGTCCCTCCAGTGGGCCCCGTGCTCCTCGCACAGACTCGGCCACTCACCTGAGGGCTTCAGCGTAGCTGCCTTGAGGGTGGCATACTTAGCGTAATCCTGCTGCAGCCGGGGGCCACGCAGGGGTCCCAGTGTCGCCGACCCCAGGGGCACGTTGTCGTGGCGTTTCTTGTCTAGAGCGGGGAAGGGGTTGAGGAGATTCAGCCCGCTGACCAGAGGGCGCTGCACGTGCACTATCACCTCTTCACAGCCCTCTCCCCGGCGGCAGTTCAGTTGGGTGGCTATTTGGGTGAGACTGAAAGTGGACCCTGTCTTCATGGCACAATGTCCAGCGTCCGGAACAGGGCCTGGCTCAGACTGGTGAAGAGCGGCCAGTCCTAAGTGGGTGCTAACCTAACGGGATGACTCGCCAGCGTGTTCAGCTTGAGCCAGGCATTGAGTCCCAGGACCTGATCTGGCAGAGAGGGAGGGAGGGAATGTCTGGGCATTAGAGCCCACGTAGAGGGGGGAGAGAGAGAGAGAGAGAGAGAGAGAGAGAGAGAGAGAGAGTGTGTGTGTGTGTGTGTGTGTGTGTGTGTGTGTGTTGGGGGGTGCGGTCAAGCCTGCCTCTACAGCAAGAGGCCAAGAGGGAGGCTTCAGCCTAGAGCAAAAGGCCTGCAGGAGGCCATAGACCCTGGCCAGGTAGACCCCAGGGTGCTGAGCTGGAGCCTGGAACCACGACCTGAGCCAGCGATCCCTTTATCTGGAACCTCCCTGGAGTCCTTGAGGCTGGAGGTTGCAGGACCCCTCAGAGGGTTTCTCTCCACCAGGGGGAGCCGACCTGCATGCCCATCCCCCACTCGCACCTGCAGAGGCCACAGTCCACTTCCGTTTGGGAAGCAGGCCCTCCAGAGCCTCTTGCCCCTCGGCACAGCCCTTCCCGTGCTCCCAGGCCCGTGTTGGACCAGGGAGACCCAGTGCTGTGGACCAGCAGGTGCCCACCCATCCGCCCGCTCACCTGTGCTGTTGTGGGGGGAGCCCCGGGGGAGGCCATCACCCATCTGCACCTGGACACAGCTACCCAGAGGTGGACCCAGAGGTGGAGGCAGTGGCTCCTGGGGGCCGGGCTGCTTCAGAAGTTCGGTCAGTGTCCTGTGAGGAAGAGCATTGAGAAACAGCCTCCCCAGGTGCCTGCTTCGCCATCACCCATGCTCTGCCCTATCAAAGGCCAGACCCGGCCCCCACTGCCTCACTGTGTGGCCCTGGGCAACTCTCTCAGCCTCTCTGGGCCTCCCTTCGTCTCCCCTCTGATTGACCTTACACATGTAGTTTCCCCTACCAGGCACGACCTGGGGCCCCAACATGGCCACTTCCCACAGCAGGTCAGGAAACTGACGGGCTTGTGTAACCAAGGCCACCTTGTTTTCCAAACCCTCCCCCCAGCCCCCCTTCCCCAGCGTCCTGGAGTCCACGCTCTAAGACCCTTGAGTTCAGCCTCCTCCCTCAACACAAGTTCTGTAAGCGTGTCAGTCTCCTGGACCTGCTTGTGCTGCTGCTTCTGCCGACAGTATCTTTTCCTCCATCTCCTCCCATAAAACTACCCCTTCTTCAAGCCCTACCAGCATGGCTCCTCCAGGAAGCCTAACGAAGTCCTGCCTAGCCCTGGCCAGGTGGCTCAGTTGGTTGGAGCATCATCCTATACACCAGAAAAGGTTGTGGGTTCGATCCCCAGTCAGGGCATATGAGAGGCAACCAATCAACATTTCTCTCTCACATCAATGTTTGCCCTCCTCTCTCTTCCCCTGCCTCTCTCTCTAAAATCTATAAAACCACATCCTTGGGTGAGTATTAAAGAAAGGGGGTCTACCTAACTCCCCTCCTGCAGCGGGGTTTTCTGCTGGGTCCTGGAACGTAGCCGCCAGCACAGGCATGGAGGACAGACAGATGAGGAAGAGGGAGCCCTGTGGCAGCCCAGCATCTAAGGCTGTGTGACCTTGGGCAGTGGCCCCCTGGGTACAAGGACACCCAGCCCCAATCCAACTGTGACAGCGTCTGACGTAGCCTTCCCAGCAGACAGCCAGGCCCAGCCTGCAGCCCAGCTGCCTTTGGCGCCCACAACCCATGATTTTCTCCCACTCACTCCACCCTGTTTGGGGTCGGGGCCTCAGATGGCTCGTTCATGAAGAATCACACTGGCGGTGGGACACCCGGGGCAGTCACGGTTTGGCTGCGGTGCGGCGGGGTCTGCCCGCCCCTCAGCCACCCACCTCATCTCTGGGCAAACACCCCTCCGTCCTCAGCTCTCCCAAACACCTGAGTAATTTTTATGCCTTTGGGCCTTTGCACAAACTTTAGGGACAGACTCCAGCTCCTGTCCAAGCCCTCTGAGAATCCCTTCCTGACCATCAATCCCAACGTGGCAGAATTAAGGGGGAGACGTGGCAGGAGCACAGGGGTTCACAACACACCCGCAGGTGAGCTCAAGTTGGGTTTCAGGTCTCCCCACGGGAGAAAAGGGGGTCAGGACACAGGGAGCCTGAAGCTCAGAGGACAGGACCGACCCCGGCTCTTAGCCCGTTAGGGGTGGGCCAGCTCTTCCTGAAGCTTCACCAGCCCTGCTTCCCAGTCCGTGCAGATGGAGTAGGTTCAAGAAGAACGTGTCAGCTGGGCTGCCCCAGTCCCCCCCTCTATCGTCACAGCCCTCGGTTCCTGCTGTCCCACTCTGGTCAAGGACATGCCCTATCCTCCCCTCCTCGCCAAGTTCAGCGGGCCCCAGCCCTGCCCCTGCAGCACCCGGCTCAGAGCCTCCACAGTTTCCGGCCCAGCTCTGCCCTGCAGCTGAGAGGGTGAGCTCAATGGTCTGCAGACGGGGTGCTGTGGGGTGCCACGGAAGTGCTCATCCTCTGGCCCTGAGGTCTAGGAGGGGGGAAGCATCCACAGCTGGCCCACCCAGGCATGGGGACTTGTGTTATTGTCACTTCTAAATACTAGCCTGTCACATGCAGTGTCAGCAACCTACTTGCCCAAGGGAAGCAGGACCTGGGTGAGCAAGGGGGGCCAAAACCTCAGGACCTGAGGGGCCTGGGGGCCTGTGAGTGGGGGGTGGGTGAGGATTCCAGGGTCAGGACACAGAGTCCCTGAGTCCCTAACCCAGTGAGGAGGGGAGCCTGGGTCCTGGACATCCCACTTCACACAAAGCTCGGAACTGAGCAAGCACCTGTCTAGGCCTCCCACACACGGCTGCCCCTTTCTAGGGGTGCTGAGTGGGGCGAGTTGAGGAGGCCTTCTGAGACCTAAAGGAAAGGTCGGGTCTGAGTCACAACTACGGGAAGGCAGGGAGGGAGGTGGAAGGAGGGAGAAGCGAGGGGAGAAGCTGGAGAGAGACAGACAAGAGGGCTACAGAACATGCCCCCTACCCTCCATTCCTTCCAGGCCCAAGACACCCAATCCTACGCCCCACCGCCACCCCGCGCTAGTGGGGCTCAGGCTCCAGGCCCCCTCCCCTGGGCGCTGACATTGTGCCCTCTGCCCACTCAGGCGGAGGCGGGGAGCCGCAGGGGAGGGCGGCCCAGCACCCAGCTCTGCCGGAAGGTCAAGGGGAGACAGGGCGGTATCAGCTGTCTCCCTCCGTGAAGTGGGGGGTGGGGGAAGACAGACCTGGAGACAGACAGGGAGGAAGAACCCGGAGGAGGGGGCTGTTAAGAGCACCAGAGTTCCGAGAGGGGCCGGAAGGATGAAGGGTGAGGGGGCGCTCACCGGGCAGCCAGGCTGTCCGAGCGGAATGTGCGGGGATCCCCGGCCGGCGCGCGCTCACCTGGTCACCGTGCGCCGCGCGCGCGGGCTGTGCGCCCTCTCCAGGCCCAGGCGCACCCCGATGCCGGCCAGCACCAGCAACGCGGCGACGCCGCACACCGCGTAGACGGCCGTGTGGCTGCGCTCGCGGCCTGGGTCCCGGGGCACGACGGGGTCGCGGGCTCGCGCCGGCGGCCGGCCGGTCTGCACCCAGGCCGGCGTGTCGTAGTTGGAACAGCGGCTCTGATCGAGGCGCCGTGGCCCGTCGTGGCAGCAAAAGCGGTAGCCGCACGTGCCGCAGCAGAAGCTGTAGGCGCCGGAGCTGCAGTTGAAGGGCGGGTCCCACTGGCCCATCACGTCGTAGTAGCCTCGGCAGCGGTCGCCGCCGGCCGGGGCCGCCGTGCTGGGTGCCGCGGCCTCCTGTGCCTCGGGGGCCCCCGCGCCGCCCGACGGCGGCCGCGCCAGAAACAGCAACAGCCCCAGCGCGAGCCGGAGCCCCGGCGGGCCGTAGCCACCGCGCAGCTCCCGCACGCTGGCCCGCTCCATCGGGCCCGCACCTTCGGCTACAGCGCCCCGCGCATGGCGGCGCGCCGCGGCTCCCTCCGTGCCCGCAGGGATCGCGCGGGGCCCGCTTCCCAGGCGCTGGCTCCCAGCGGATGAGTCCGCGGCCGTCAGCCTCCTCCGAGGACCCCAGGCCCGGGTGGGCTCGACCCGAGCTCCCGGGGCCGGTGGGCGCGTCCTCCGCCTGGGCTCACCTCGGACCGGAGCCGGCCAGTGTGCGCCCTGGGACGTCCCCCGGTCCGGGCCGCGGGTCCTCACCTGCGCGCGGCCCCGTGCCTCTCCCCGGCCCAGCGGGCGTGCGGGTGCCGGGCCTAGCGGGGACGGCTTTCCCGCCGCCCGCTCCGCGCTGCCCAAGCTCTGGCTGCGGCTCCGGCTCCGGCTCCGGCTCCGTGCGGACTCGGGCGGGCGGGGGAGGGAGGGAGGGAGCGCGGGAAGGAGAGCGGAGCCGGAGGAGGAGCGCGGCCGCCTCCGGGGGCGGGAGAGGACGCGGCGGGGCCCGCACAGCCGGGACGCCCCACGGGACCTGCCCCGAAGGCCTCCGCAGGTCATTCCTCGGAACCGGGCGCTCCACGGGTTCGGCTACGGCGCTCCGGGCTGGTACTTCGGACACCCGGCCCGCCGCGGCGCGCCTGTGTCTTACAGGTGAGGGTACGGAGGGGACAGAGCAGCCCCGTGAATGTCGTTGCTGTCGCCCACCCCTGCGCCTCCGTCGCGTCCCCTCCGTCAGTTCTGACCGAGACAGAGAGGCGCGACACGGGGAAGTCCTTTCCCCTCTCTGCGTGTCGACTGCTCCCGCCTGTCACCTGGGAAGGAGACCCCCTGCAGAGCCGCTGCACAAGGACAAATGTGGGTCCCCCTCGCGGCCTGGGGCGCAGCGTTAACCCAGGGGCTCGCGCCATGACCCCAGAACCTCCTGGACACTGCATTGGGGTCCTGGGGTGTCCGAATACCTACGGTGCCAACGGGCACGGCCGGGCCGGAGCCCTCCAGAGATCGCTCCGCCACCCTGTGTGTGATCCAGGGGCAGACGGGGCTGGCCTGGCCCAGGCCGACCACGAAGGGGGCGGGGCCGTTGCCGGACCCTCTGCCGGGCCCCCCGCAGGACCCTCGGGTCCCTCCACAAGCCCTGGGCGAGGGGGCGGGCAAGCAACGCGACCGGCCAAGAGCACTCTCGGCCTGGTTGATCTAACCTGGGTCTACCTGGCGAGCGCGAACAAGCTGCAGCGCCTTGCTTCTCTCTGCCTCAGTCCCTCATCTTAACATTAAAAACTCTTCCTGGGGGGCAGATTCATCGCGTGCCCCCTCGGAGAGTCAGAGGTCACTATGGTGTCTCCCCTTATCCAGATGGGAACACCGAGGGGTTTGGCCAGCGTCTCCACAGAGCGCAGGGCTGCGCCATGTCTGCTGAATGAATGAATGAAGTGACTCTGGTCTCTAGTGCCTATACAGTGAAGAATTCGGGCTCGTTGGGTCTGCTCCCCTTCGCATCCTGTCTTCATTCAGCCGCTAGGATCAGCGTATAAAGATAGAGGAGGGGGGAGAAGAGGGAGAAGGATTTACATTTTAAGGAGGATCAAGTCCTGTTGCTGAGATGAGGGGCTGACAGACTCATTTCAAGTATTAGTGGGCTGAGACAGGAAAGGGGGGCCGCCGGCCTACAACACCCACGCCCTCAGGGCGACTCCTGGTGCCCTGGCTAAAGACAGCCGCCCCCCACCCACAAAGGTGCCTCTGATCTGCCCCAACGACCCCACCCCGTTGAAACACTGTTACAAATTGGGAGAAAAAAGAAAATAAATAAGCAAAGGAATGAAATGAAGTCACCTTAATCCCATCACCAGGGACAACTGATGCTAAAATATGTCACACTTTACATACTGTTTTGTAAATGGATTTGTTTACTTTTTTTTTTAATATTTTATTTATTTATTTTTAGAGAGAGGGCAAGGGAGGGAGAAAAACAGCAATGTATGGTTGCCTCTCACACGGCCCTCACTGGGGACCTGGCCTGCAACCCAGGCATGTGCCCCGACTGGGAATCAAACCGGGACCTTTGGTTCCCAGCTCTCGCTCAATCCACTGAGCTACACCAGCCAGGGCTGTTTATTTGTTTTAATTACCTACCATCACCGTGTATTTGGCTCCCTTTGCTTAGTTTACATTTTGATGCCAAACTTTCAGTTTGTTATTCTGCTTAGGATTTTGTAGCTGTGTTTGCGGGTGCGTCCTTTCCTGCTTCCTTGAGGAACAGAATCCATAGCACAATCCGGTTTGAATCCGTGCCCCCACCAACCCTCTGCCCAGCTGCCCTCTGGGTTACCAGGGCTCTGAGGGTGGCCGATCCTCTGCCGTACTGCTGGGCACCAGGTTTAAAAGGGCTTGTCCCGGCCTCCTGGGGCTGTGGCCTCTTCCCAGGCAGGGGGACTCTACTGGGCCCAGAGCCCAGGACCCCTTCCTTTCTTGCCTCCACTATCCTGGCATCAGTGGGTGCTCTGCTCAGCTTCCACCCCATGTTAACCCCCATCCTATATACAAATGATCTCCATTTGCCCAACAAAGGAACATATTCCAGTCCCCTCCCACCTCCAGGGACTGAGGTTGTCCAGCTCCTCCCACACCTATGCTTCTTCCCCATCTCAGTCTGGTCCAGTGGTCAGCCAGCAACTAGAGATGCCACACGTACCAGGCCCGTGCCAGCATTCAATGCCCTCTCTGTATGAACATACAGCCTGGGGGGTGGGGGGGGCAGGAAGGGACAGAGCAAAGAGAGACCATAGCTGGCTGGTTGAGCCCTGGGCGTTTGCTATCCATTCAGCTGACACTATCCCCAGGTACCCAGCCATGTGCCAGGCAAGAGGACCCACACATGGGGTGGTCCATCTCTGGAGCGACCCCTTTGCCCAGGCTGCCCTCCCGGGCCTGGGGTCTCCCTCCCTAGCATGGCACCAGAGCACTCGCCCCTTGTCTCCTCTGCTTGACAGCCCCCAAGCCTGTGTCACCAAAAATTGTCCATTGATCCAGGCTTAAAATAACCCCTGGCATCTGCAGCAAGCCCCATGGGGCGGGCAGAGGAGCCGAGTCTCGGAGCCTGAAGGGCACCTGCCCCGCCCTCCAGCTGTGAGTGCTGACGGCTCGAGTGTGCAGGGTCTGCATGCTCACGAATTTGAGCCAGAGTGTACATGCTGGGGGCCACTGTGACTCTGGTGCCTTCCCCGCCCCACGGGCACGTGTGCACACGTGTGTGTCAGTGCGATGTACCTGTGAAAGCATGTTCTTTCCTCACTGTAGAGCCCTCACTCAGTGCCCAGCTCTGGCTGTGCAAGGCTCAGGGTCCTGAGAGGCTGTGGACATTCGGGAAAGCCTGTGCTGTGCCTCAGTGTCCCCATTTTAGATGGTGGGTGATGAGTCTGCCCAGCCCTGGGCCAGGGGATCTGGGATTTCCTAGAGAGAAACCCAAGCCCCAGAGAGGGGGAGCAACTGCAGCGACTGGCCTGGAACCTGCACTGTGAGCCCCACAGCTGCCCTCTGGCTAGTTCAGTGCCAACAGAGAAGCTGGAGGGCCCTGGCCCAGAGGGGCGATCTTTCCTGCACCCCAACAGCACACCCAGCACCTGGCTAACTGCCTGACCAGTGCTGGGGGCACCCTGACTCTCCGGGAGCCCCTAGCCTTCCCACAGGCGGGTCTCTTTTCCTGGAAACCTTTCCAGCCCCTCACACTGCAAGCTCCGACTTATCCTGCATGTTGGAGCCCGGCTAACGGGGATTGCAATTTCTGCTCTAACAGGGCCGTTCAACCATTCTAGGCCTCAGTTTTCTCATCCGAAAGATGGGCTGCTAGCACCTCTGCCACAGGGCTGCAGGGAGAAGCTAGCCGGTCCTGCCTGAGACGCCCTTGGACGCAGGCAGCCTTGCGCTGCCACCCCCCCACCACTGGGCTGAGAAGCTGGCGACCGCTGGCAGGGGTGCCGCCCACAGTCTCAAAGCCCTCGTTCTGGGCCCATTGTGCTTTCATTTTCTCCATGATAGCGGCAGAGACTGTAGGCAGAAGCTGTGGACTCCCTGCCAGCGCAGATGGGTGCCAGCTCTGGAAGAGGGTCTGGAGGGGAGGGCCCGCGCTCCTTTGTCTCCCTGAGAGGCAGCTGGTGACTCAGGCTCCAGCTGCTTGTGGGAGGGAGGGGGTGCCGGGTCTCCTGAGGTCGTGAGGGAGTGGAGGACCCGGGTACTGGGAGCTGGGGCTCAGCTTCCTGTCCCAATTCCCCAATCACCCTCTCCCCAGCCCTCCCCTCTCCTCCCCTTCCCAGCCTCGGGGATTTCTGCCCCAGACATCATAGCTAATCCCCCTGCCTGGAGTAACCCCATTGGTCACCATCTTCAGGACCCTCTGAAGGCCCCTGTGAACCTGAAAATCCGGAGCTGGACACCAAGACCGTCGGGCAGAAACAAATCCAGAGAGGACAGGGCTCGGCAAATGCCACACGGCTGTCCACCTGGGACGCGTCTGCCCTGCCCCGCCAGCCTGCGGGTTCCTGGGACACATCTCCGAAGTCAGCACCGAGCCCAGAACGCGAGGGGGAGGTGTCCTGTCCCCACACCTTGTCCCAAAGTTCGGCCATGCCCTGCATCTGGGTCCCTCTGGCGCAGGGGGCGCATGACCTGGACGCCACGTGAGCGCGGAGAAATTTGAAGTGTAGGGTTGGCCTTGGTGCCACGGCTCACCGGATTCCTCCCAGTATTTCCTCGCCCTCCTTCCGCCCCTTTCTTGCCTCTGGCCCCGCCCCTTTCTTGCCCCTCTGGGGCTTGGGGTTCCTCAGGCCCCCTTCCTCCTTGACCCCGTCCCCGGGCTGCGCTTCTTGCACCTACCTCATCCCATCGGGGTCAAGCACCTAGCGGTTGGCAACCGAGGTGCCACCGGGGCTAGACCCTAGTTTCTCTGCAGCTCAAAGGAGTGAAGAGACGCTCAGAGGTCCCCTGGGCGCTGGGACCCGTGCTGTGTTCCCGGGGCAGCTCCCCAACCTTAAAGAGCCCCGGGAAAGAGCAGAGCCAGGATGCAGGCTCTGTGTCTTGCAGGCTCTGTGTCTTCCCAGCTCTCCATGTGACCTTGGGCGGTTGCTGCTACCCCGCCCGGACCGGGGGTCAGGACCTGGCAGCGGGGTATGGCACAGGTTGGAGAGAGATCAGATCTCATCTCTGGGTGAGGAGGAGTTGGGCCTGATTCACCACAGCAGAGCGCATAGGAGCTCATTCCGCCCAGAGGAATGCCGGAGGGAACTGGTGGCCTCCCAGAGGGGACAGGAAAGGGTGAGACACCAAACAGTGGGGCTGGAGGGGCACCCGGGTTCCCTGAGGGTGGCTATGTGCAGGCGGCAGGCCCGGCACAGCAAAGGCTCTCACACAGCTCGTCCTGGGACTCAGGTCCCGCTGCCCAACTCTCCAGCCCCGCCCCTTGCCCCAGGGACCCTCCTGCCCCCTCTCCTCCACACCTAGTCCCCTGGGGCAGGAATGCCATTTCTCTGCTGCATCCCAGCAAGAAAGCCGCCTTAGGATTCAGGACACACCTCCTATTCTTCAAAGCCCTCCCCCCCTGCCCCCCGGGACGCTGGATTAGTCGCCCCTCACCCCCTGCCTGGGACACTCCCTGGCCCTGGAAGGGGTCACGCTGTCTGATCTTTGTGTCATGCTCTGTCTCTCTCATCAGACTAGGACCCAATGGCAGGGCCTGGGGCTGACCCAGCACCACCCAGGGTGGTCTTGGCACAAGCAGGTGGTCTGGGATCCAGGGTGACCCATGGGCAGCAATGGATGAGTGGTGGGGTGGTAACTGCTCTCGGAAACTGACTTGGGGGGGTTGCTGAAGGTCGGGGGCTCAGCAGGACGTGTCTGGGTCCCAGAGAGGGAAGGAGGTGGAGGCACTCCTGGTTGCCCTTTGACCCCTTTAATCTCCAACAGCTGTGTGGCCTGCGGGGTCCATTCTGAAGACAGGGATTCAGGCCCAGAGCGATGCCACCGGTTTCTAAAGGTAAAGGCTGCGAGGGACAGCCCTTGCTGAGAGGGAGGTTAAAGGGTTAGGTCCCTCCTTCCTGGCCTCACCAGCTGGGCCACCCCACCCCCACCCTGAGCACAGGCTGCAGGGCAGGAAGTGAAAGATACCTGCAGGAAGCCCCAGGAGGAACTGAGACTTCAGCCAGCCCCTCCCCTGACCCTCCTTTAGGCCAGACACAAAAGCTCAGGCAGAGTCCTGCGCGGGCAGGGGCTATCGCCAACAGCACAGCCGCGGGGTCCCCTTCCCGGGGGTGAACCCGTTTCATAGGGCGCTGAACCCTATGTATGCTGTGCTTTTTCCTACACAGACGCACCTATGATAAAGCTTCATTTATACATTAGGCACAGAAGAGATTAACAACAATAATTAATAATAGAACAATAGATTGTAATAAAAGTTATGTGAACGTGGTCCCTTTCCAGTCTGTATGGGCTCAATTCTTTCCAGCACCGCACGCTGCCGGGGGTTAGGACATGTTTTCTATTCGTTGTTTTTTTTTTTTTTAAAAGATTGTATTTATTTATTTTTAGAAAGAGAGAGAGGGAGAGAGAAAGAGAGGGAGAGAAACATTGATGTGAGAGAGATACATCAATCGGTCGCCTCTCATACCCACCCAGATGGGAACCGCAACCCAGGCATGGGCCCTGACCAGGGAATCAAACCGGCGACCTTTCGACCTTTCAGTTTGTGAGACGATGCTCAGCCACCTGAGCCACACCGGCCAGGGCTGCGTCCACGTCTTTCACTCACAAACGGAATGCTTTTTCCATTCTAATGAACCGTTTACCACGCGCTGAAAGCAAAACCAGCAGGGATTTCTTTTCCCTCCTTCACAATTTCATGGACATATTTGTTCTTACTGTAGATCTTAGCGGCTTTGGCATACAATTTCTTTCCTTTCCTTATTAAAGTAGAGAACTTTTAGGAAGCACTTAAAGGAAGCACTTCAAGGCTTCTACTCGGTGTATCTGAATCGCCAGCGTCATTCCCCTGGTGCTTTGGGGGTCACATTAAGTGAAATAAGGGTGACTTGAATCCCAGGATTGAACCTGCTGACCGAGACGGCTAAGTGACCGAGGGGCAGGGAGTACGTGCTGCGTGGAGACACTGGCCGAGCGAGGCAGGTTCACGTCCCAGGCGGGGCATCGCAGGGCATCGCGAGAGTTCAGCAGCCACTCAGAACCGCGCGCCGTGCGAAACTCACACGCTGTTGGTGTCTGGACCCTCCCATGTAACATTTTCAGTCCGTGGTCGACCCCTGTCAGCCAAAAATGACACTGATGGAGAGCGACCACTGTAAAAACTGAACAGAACCAAATGCCCCCGAGGTAAACTTTCCCAACATTTGTAAGGTTTTCATCTTGTTTACGAAGGAAGTACTTAAGATAAGTGATAGTCCGAAACGTGAACTCCTAGGGACAGCATGACATGACGACAGTGATGTAGGAAACCCAGCACTGGGGCCTGGGGTGGCTGGATTGTGGGCCATCTCTCTGTAGGCGCCATCCTGGATTGCTGCCTCAAACTTTCCAAAGTGTCTGCAAAATGCATGCCTTGATTTTTAAAATAAAAAACATTTGTTTAAAGCAAACACACACCCCCCCACCCCCGGCAGCCCCTTTCAGATGCTATTTTAAAGATCGAATGAAGTAATCCTGAGAAGATTGCTTAGGAAACAACGCCCAGGACTGAGGGCCAGAGACTGAGGCCCCTGGGAGGTGGAGTCCCATTCAGGGGCTGGGGGGAACTGACCCCCCTCCTTGCCCACCTCTCCTGGTTCTTCCCGAATGAACCCCCCTTCTGTTATTTGCTGGATGACAGTGATGCTAAGTCTTCTCCTCTGGGCCTCAGTTTCCTCATCTGTAAAATGGGGCATGGGGCATGAGGACTCTCCAAGGTTCCTTCCAGTCCTTCTCCTCTGAGGGTCACAGGCCAGAGAGAACTTGGCACCCAGCCCTCCTGTTTCAGAAAAGGAAACAGACTGGAGAGCAAGCAGCCTGTAGCCAGGGGTCCATCAGCCAGGAGCCAGAGGTGCTGGAGGTTTGCATGTCTGGGCCCCAGAGGAGTTTCGACCACTTGTTTCACCTCCGAGGCCCAGCCCCCAGCTCTGGGGCTCCAGGGGGGAAGGTGGGTTGGGGATGATGGAGTGGCCGGAAAAAGCTCAGACTCCGAAACCCCAGAGATGGAGGAGTGTGGATGCCTGGGGCCATTCCGGGACTGCCCCGCACCCTCCTGCCTACTGCCTGCCACCTGACCTCGCCCCAGCCACCTGGCATCCTGGAGGGAGGGGCATCTGAAATGGTTCAGGGAGGGAGCAGTGAGGAAGAGACACACAGATGTGAGGGCCCAGGTCCTGGGGGCTCCAAATGCTGCCATCTGCTGACTGTCTTCTAGGCAGGAAGCACGGGTAGTGGCCAGGCAACTCAGATGCCAAGGCAGGGAGAGGCGAGCCAACAGCATCGGCCCATGGGACAGAGGGTAGCCAAGGACCTACAGCAGAACGAAATGGGACCCAGAACCCCCTCTTCTGACTCGCAGCCCAGTGATCCTTCCAGGGACGCTGAGCTGTAAGAAGTTCCAAGGACACTATCCAGGGAGGAGTCCCGGTCAGGAGGTCTAACCCTGAGCGGAGGGCTGGCAGGAGAGGCTGACGGAGCGCACAGTGTGGTCCGGGGCAGGGGACAGTCTCAGCCTTGGGCAGGCAAGCCGCACCGCTGTCAGAGAAGCAGTTCCGTTGGGATGGCGGGTGACCCCAGGGGCTGGCACAGAATGGCCAAGTGACCCTAGCCCTTGGGCCCAGTGCTTGAAGAGGACAGGCCACAGCGAGGAGGGAGATCAAGGGACATGGAGTCCAGCTGGTTCAAGGCCACAGGCCTATGAAGAAGCCTCCTGCAGGTCCTGCGCCCTTCCCTGGGCACAGCTGAGTGAGCTTTGGAGGCAGCTGGGACCCCAGATGGTCTCGGAGGGAGCCCCCCGTCAGTGAGAGCATTCGCAGTCCTGCCCCAGGGGATGTGGACTTCCTCC
Organism: Micronycteris hirsuta; assembly: GCA_004026765.1. Taxonomy (NCBI): domain Eukaryota; kingdom Metazoa; phylum Chordata; class Mammalia; order Chiroptera; family Phyllostomidae; genus Micronycteris; species Micronycteris hirsuta. The sequence continues at coordinate 21,744 of PVJI01006643.1, read as the reverse complement.
CAAAGGTGAACCTTGGGCTCTGGGGCTGCCCTTGGATGGCAAATGGCATCATAGGTCCGAGCAGACTGGGCCCAGCTCAGGGTGGCCACTGGGGCACAGGTACCTGAGAATCAGCACAATCCAGGCTATTTCTTAAAATCATCTTGTGTTAAATCCCCAAGCGAGCCCATCGGTTGGTGTTCAGTCAGCATGGCAGCCGTGTGCATTGGTTTAAAAGCAGGACAGGCCCGAGAGCAAGCGGTAAGAAATACCACACGCAGCTCCAAACCACGCCTCGTCCCACTCGGTCCTTCTCCTCGATTCATTCTGGCTCACCAGTGCCTCCCCTCTCTGAAAAAAAGCCCCCTGCTCGAAGGGCCCCAACCACTCCAAGCACGGGAGCTCAGTCACAACCTTCGAGGGCTCCCGACCGCAGGAAGGTTTTAACCCAAACACGACAGGCCGTAGGCACCGTGACGGCTGAACCTCGTGGTCTGCAATGTCTGTCTGGGGAGCAGCCTGGTTTCCAGAAAAGGGGCAGGTGGATGCTGGGAGGAAGAGCTGAATTCAAGCTACAATCCTCTGGCCTGCTGCCCCCTCCGTTGCTACTGTTGCTCAGGGCCGGCTGTCTTGGTGGTCACCAGTTCAGTGGAGCCCAGCTCTGTAGCGGGCACAGGGACGCTGTGGGCAGGTGGGGCTGTGGCTGAATTTTCTCGGGATGGAGGCCAGACGGGGGCTGTGGCGTCAGGGGACCCAGAAGAGAGGACCACGACTTTATCCAGGGGCCCTGGAGTTGGGGGGAAACGCAGGGTCAGAACTGGGTCACAGCCTTCTCCATCCCTGTTCTGGAAGCCTCTCGGCACCACAGCCCTCCCCTAGAGGTAAGTGGATGAAACCCCACTGCAGAGGGGGCAGGGGGGCAATGATGAGCCCTCAGGACAGGAAGTGCTGAGAGGGCGACCAAACAGGGGCGCTGACAGAGGAGAGAGGAAGCGTGGCAGCCAGTCTGGGCCATCCCTCTAGGACAGGACAGACCCCTCTCTCCCTGGGGCCTGGGTCTCTTCCTCCGGGGTCCGGGAGGCCACAGTTGTGTCCCTCACTTGAACAGGGGTCTCCGCCGGAGACCTTCAGAGCAGCTCTCCTCCCCCTTTTCTGCACGCCCCATAGAGTCCTGCCCCCCTTCCCCCTGCCCCCAGCCCACGGTGGGACCCTCCCCGACCCGGCACTCACCGTCCTGCTCTCTCTCTGGGGCTTCCGGGGAAGCGGGCCCGCGCGTCCTCCTCCGCCTCAGGGTCACCAGGACCACCAGGCCCAGGACCAGGGCCAGCGCCAGGCCCAGCAGCGCGGGGGCCCCTAAGAGCAGCGCGGGCAGCGGCAACGCAGGCTCGGCCGGGGCGGTCACCTCCGTGCTCACCGACTCCTGCAGCTGCAGCGGAGTCCTGGACGCCAGGCTGCTCGGCTCGACTACAGGCGGAGAGGACGGGGAGGGAGGGCAGGGGACACAGGGAGGGGAGGGACGACCAGGGAAGAGTAACGGGTCTGAGCGAGGCGAGGCTGGACCGGGGAGGGGGGAGGAGGGAGGGCCGGCCGAGGAGAGGGTGGGGTCATAGAGAGGGGAGGAGGGAGACGGTGAGGGCCACGTGGGAAAGGCTGCTCCCCACCCGGGCCCCTGCCCGCGACCCCCAGCAGCCCTCGGCCCCCCACGCCCGCCCTGGGGCCCGAGCGGCGGCGTTGCGCCTCGGCTCCCGCCGGCCGCGGCCCGCGGAGGCAGCACCCCGCCCCTTCCCCGGAGGCCGCCGCGCCGCCGGCCGTCGGACGGAGTCGGCTCTTACCCGCTCTCGGCCGCGACGTCCGGAAGTACTTGCAGTCCACGCAGGAGCGGACCAGCACGTCAAAGCACTCAGACGAGACGCACTTCGTGGGGTCCGGCCCGCCCTTGACCCCCGGGCTCCCCGCCGGCCGCGGCATGGTGCCGCCGCGCCGCGCACCGCGATGGGACTGAGTCTCCTCCGCTGCCCCGCTGGGAGGAACGTGGGAGGGGACACCAACCCCCGCCCCGCCCCGCCCTCCGGTCTGGTGGGGTGGGACCGCTCTCGGCCAGGGCCCCAGGGCCCTGCACCCCAGACCTTCTCTTCCTACCTGTGCTTCCTCCCCTCAACCACTCAACCATCGCCCTCCGCCCTCCGCTGGGACAGGGACCACTGCCGGGGGCACAGACCTCTGGGGGGGCCTCCTCGGTCCCGCTCCCAAGGCCACCAGCCACCCCCCACACCTGCTTCCTCCTTTGGGGAGCCCTCCTGCCCTCCCCAGGTGGAGCTGGTTCAGTTCATCAAACGCACCCTGAGTGCCCACTTTGGATGTGTCCCGAGGGACTTCCATACTGCCACGCTGCCAGTGGCGATGGGCAGCTGGTGGCAATGGGGGAGCAGATGCAGGTGCTCCCCACAGGGCGTGCAGGAAAGCTTTGTGGAGATGAGGAGGCATCTGCTGGATGGAGCAGGGTCTATCTAGGGAAGCTTGGTGGAAGAGGGGCTGGTGTGAGCACAGGCCTCAAGGCCCGACTGCGAAGGTTGGAGGGGTTGGCCTGGAGCCTTGACCAAGGGTTAAGGAGCTCAGCTCGGCCCAAAGGCACTGGGGAGCTGCGCAGGCTCTGAGCAGAGATCCGTAGGTTAGCGAGGAATCTGGCTGGAGGGGAGGACACAGAGTGGGTAGGGGGTGGGGCAGGCGTGCAGAGACAGCTCAGTGTCCAGATCCTAAGCCACAGGGAGACTCAGATCACCAGATGGACGAGCAGACCGAGATCCAGTGGGCAGCGCATCCACCCCACTCCTTTTCCCAGGGCTGCGTGTGTCCTGACTGCTTCCCTCTACGTCTCACTGAGGCCCCTCCTGTCTGTCTCATCTCCCCAGGGCTCGGGTTCCCCCACTTGTCCCTCACGTGTCTCTCAGACTGAGTCTCAGACACCACACCTGCTCCCTCAGCCTTCCCCTCCCTGGGGGCAGGGGCTGGCAGAGATCCTCAGCAGGGAGCCCAGGCCTAGCGCCTCCCCGGGACCCATACCAGCCCCCAAGCACTCTAGGGCTGGGGGTACAGAGGAAGAAGCAACTGTCCAGGGGCCAGGGAGGGAGTTTGGTGACAGGAATGGTTCTTTAACGGATGTAAGGAGCTGGGAAACCTTCCAGGCAGAAGGGCAAAGACATGGCATGGGGAAAGGGGAAGCTTTCTCTCGGGACAGGCTTGGCTGCTGCCCTGGGAACACTGGCGTGGCGGGGCGGCGGGGGGGTGGCGCAGGAGGGAAAGAGCCTGTGGCTGCAGGCAGGCTGGCCTGGTCTCCAGCCACAGGGCCCCAGGCATAAGGAGAGTTGTACATCTTTAGAAGGGGCCAAGTCTCTGGCTGCGTGGAGGTGGAGACCAGACAGGCGAGGGGAGCCGGGAGGAAGCTGTCACTGTGGTCCAGGGCTGCTGTTTAGGAGACACGAGTGATGCCGTGGAGTAATCGGAGAAAGGCTGGTCCCAGATGTCTGTCTGGGAGGACCCCCAGGACTCACACAGAGCCCCGAGTCAGCCAGCCTTGAGAAGCACCGGCCCACCGCCTCCCCAGCCCCTGCCCACGGGCCAGCAACTCCGTGGCAGGAAGGTGTGGGTGGTGGGGCAGCTGCAAAGGAGAAGTGGGCGGTGGGTGTGGGTGTGTAATGAGGGGGTGGAGGAGCCAGGGGCTAGGAGAGCAGCCCAGGCAGGGAAGGCCCTCCCACGGGCAGAGGGGTAGGGGTGAGGGGAGAAGATGCTCCCACCCCCATCCCCACTGGTGTTATTACCTGTCACCCTCAGGATGGCAGACTTCACTCACACCTTGTGCCAGACATTCATTTGGGCAGAGCTGACGGAGGCCAGTGGGAAGCCAGGAGTGGGACCCCCACCCTGGGAGAGGGTGGGCCAGGTCTGGGGTCATGTATCTGAGTCACCTCTGACTCCCCAGGCAGGGAGCCTCAAGGGCTGGCCTGGAGCCTCTACCGAGGGTTAAGGAGCTCAGCTCGGCCCGAAGGCACTGGGGAGCTGCGCAGGCTCTGAGCAGAGATCTGTAGGTTAGCGAGGAATCTGGCTGGAGGAGAGGACACAGAGTGGGTAGGGGGTGGGGGCCGGTGAGGGAGAAGGTGACCTTCAGGGACCCAAGCTAGAGTAGGAGCTGTAGATGGGCGCTCCTGCCCTTGGGCACAGGCAACCCTGAGGCAGAAGCAGGGGCACTCACTGGACACAAAGGTCTACTCAGTGCCTCCTTTTGCCCGCCCAGGGCAGGTGCCAAGGACAAAGCTGGCAACAGCGAAGAGCCCTTGGGATCCTCGTCGGTGGGCCGTGCAGGTGCCTGACCCTGGACAAACCGTTTCACTTGAGCCTCCTAGACAGGGAGGGTCCGAAGCTCTGCTTGGACAATGCGGCCGTTAGAGAAATTTCACATCGGACCCGCGTGCTAAACACTAGGTTGCTCCCCAGTGTAGTCTTTTCTTTTTTCGTAGCAATTAAGTTTATGAATTTCTTTTTTTATTTTATTTTTTAAAGATTTTATTTATTTATTTTTAGAAGAGAGGGGAAGGGAGGGAGAAAGAGAGAGAAAAAAATATCATTGTGTGGTTGCCTCTCACGCACCCCCAACTGGGGACCTGGCCTGCAACCCAGGCATGTGCCCTGACTGGGAATCGAACCAGTGACCCTTTGGTTCGCAGGCTGGCACTCAACCCACTGAGCCACACCAGCCAGGGCAAGTTTATTAATTTCTTTATTCGAGTGATCCACTTCGCTTTCTGATTATGACATGTGACCAAGAGGGGAGAGTTAGAGTTTCTAGAATCAGTGTGGTTCTTTCAGTAGTGTTTACTTTAAATAAGTGGACATCATCACCTCAAAGTATTCCTGAGTAGAAAATAAGGGAACTTGTTGCTGCAAACCTTCTGACTGAATCTCTTCATGTTCTCAAGTTTTCATTCACTGATGACTTTTTAAAGGATGATTAATTTGGGGTCTGTGAGGGAGAAGGGAGTCTCCCTTGATTTTCCCCACAAAACACCCTCCCGGGGGGCCTGACGACCAGCACTACGATGGCCTCTGTTTTCTCGGAGGCCGTGAGGGCGAAGGGACGACCCAGTGCATGTGAGGGGCCCGCCGGCTCTGTGTTCAGCCAGTTGTGACGTGTGGCCTGTGCCCTTCTTGCCTTGGGGACAGGGCGGGGGAAGTGAGGAAATTCAGGGCCTGTTGGACAAGCAGGGGCTATGTGGGGGCAGTCCCTCCGGGCAGGGAGGCTTGGACCCCAGATCTGCACATGAAAGTGCTCTGAGACCCAGAATGCGCTCTCTACTTAGTTAAAAATTAGCTTTATACGTAATTCATGAGTAATACCTAAAGACATGCTCCTGAAAAAACCCTCAAACAATACAGAGTTTCTGAGTAAGAATAGGCATTTCCCGGCTGTCCCTGGGGAGGGGGGCGGTGGGCAGTGGGTGTGACTTCTTTTCACTTGGGAGTCTTTCATCCCAGTCCTATGTCTTGCCTTTAAATTCTCCAGGGCGCACCTAGCGAAACAGGTTTTGGCCCTGGCTGTTGTGGCTCAGTGGACTGAGTGCCAGCCTGCAAACCAGAAGGTCATGGGTTCGATTCCCGGTCGGGGCACATGCCTGAGTTGCAGACCAGGTCCCTGGTTGGGGGTGTGTGAGAACCAATCGATGTATCTCTTGCACATTGATGTTTCTTTCCCTCTCCCTCTCTCTAAAAATAAATGAACGCAGGTTTTATGTTTCATGAAGGGGCTGCACATGCCCCGGGGAGTGGAGTGCTCACCTCCTGGAGGCCAGCCCTGAAGGTGGGAAGGTGGAAGGAGGCAGGGGGGGGCAGGGGGGGGCGGGGGGGGGGAGAAGGGGCCCTCCCTAGGGCCACCCCTTCCGAGGCTTCATTCTGGGGAGACAGCAGGGAACCACGGAGACAAAGCCTATGTGGTGAAACCAGTTAGGAGGTGAGAGGTGCCAGGGAGAAAAATTCGGGAGGGAAGGGTGCCAGCGAGTCAGAGAAGGCCTGGTGAGGCCTTGGAACAGAAGGAGGGAGGTGTGAGGGATCCCCAAGGCCATCTGGGGAGCAGTGCCCAAGGCCCAGGAAGCAACTCAGCAACCAGGAGAATGGCAGAGCACGGGGCCGACTCTCCCCCTGCCTGGCCCTGCACCCCTTCCTCAACCCTGAGGGGGAGGTGGCACCAGATTCTCCTTTACAAATAGGAAAGCAACCAAGTGCAGGAGGGTGAGGATGGCCCGGGCTCTCCCGGCCCCTCACAGGACACACACCTGAGGGTCCTCTCCCTGTCAGCAGACCCCCGTCAGCAGACGAGGGCCCACCAGGGGCCTGGGCTGAGCACAGTGTGGGAGGACCAAGTGCCGGGGTTGGGGGGCGGTCCATTATCCATCAGGCCAGGCATCTACCAAATGTTAGCCCCAGGGCCCCCCCAAAGCCTTTGGCATTCCTCCTGATGTAAGAGGGTGGTCCCAAGGCAGGCTGCCCTCCTGCCAAGGTCAGGGACATTGGGGACTGCCCACCCACTGTCCCTTCCAGAGCTGGTCCTCAGCGGCCTCCAGTCCATAGGGTCACACTCAAGCGGGACTCAGATTTGGGGCCCTCCACAGTCGCCTTCAGCCCTCCTCCCCTGTCCCTTGGGTCTGCAAGCGTTGGGGTGAATTCTGTGAAACGAACTTCACCCTAAGCTCCACCTGCCTCTGTGGCCCCAGGGGAGACTGAGGGCGGGCGGGGTGGTCCCTGCGTGTTGGAGTCCTGCTAGATCGGCTGCACTAGCTGTGTGTGGGGAGGGGCGCACTGAGGTGGGGCCCTTGGGAGTCCCTGGCTCATCTTGTCCACCACAGCCCTGGGCACAGCCAGCCAGCCCTTCCGGGGCCACTGTCTGTGGACAGCAGACACGGGGCAGGGACAGCGGGTATCAGCTTCTTTGGTTTTCTGAGCCTCACAAGAACCTCAAGAGGCTCTGGGTCTCAGGGACAGGAAGTGAGCTGCACCAGGTGACGCTGCAGGTTGGCCACAGACACCAAGTCAGTGGGACTGAAAGGCCAGGTCCTTTCCCACCGCATCGCTTCCCCTCTGCGGCCAGACTGCCCTGTCCCAGACATGACCGCGGCCCCCAGCTGCCCCACCCCTGCTCCCTGAGGGGTGGAGGTGACAGGTGCCACACTGCAGAGCCTCCTCCTCGCCAGGGAGGCCCTGCTTCCTTGGCAGGGATGGGAAATACCCCTGCTGGGGCCAGAATACTAGGGCCTGGGCCACCTCCCACAGAATGTGAGTTCCCTGGGGCAGGCCCAAAGGCTGCCCACAGCCAGGTGGCCTGAGGGGGCAAAAGCACCTATGACCCTGAACAAGCCCCGCCCCCCAGTCTCAGATGCCTCAACCATGCAGCAGAGGCCAGAACACCCCACTCCTTCCTCTGTGCTCAGAGGGCGCAGACCCAGCAGCCTCCAGGCCCAGTGGAGGGCGCCCCTCGCAGGAGCCTCAGGCGCCCTCAGACCTGTAGCCCATCAGCAATTGCCTCCACGTGACCGCCTTGGGGCCACGCCCAGCTGAGAGGTCTTAACTTTTGTTCCGAACTTTATTTAAAACAACGGCTTCTCATCCTCAGTCCTCCCAACCAGCTGGGGGGAAAGGCATTAGTTAGCCTGACCCCATTCTACAGATGAGGACACTGAGGCTCACGAGGACCAGTGACCTGACCAAGGTCATGAGGTCAGTGGGCAGTCCAGCACAGGCTCTCCCATCTCCCTCCACAGCGCCAAGCACCAGTTCTGGGAGCCGTTGTGCATAAAGACTGGTCTTCCACGGCTTCGCTTGGTCAGACTGGCCCCTGGACAGTGCAAAGCAGCCGCACTGCCTGGCTGGCGGGGGTGGCTCCGTTCCAAGGCCCCTGCCAAGCTCGCTGGGGCTGGCAGCAGGGACAGCATCGTATTCCCCCAGCACCTGGACGGCTTCCAGACCCTTGGCGGGAGAATGTGATGCCACTTCTCTTGTTAAATGGCACCAGGTAGCAAAGAAAACGTGGCACAGGGACTGGAGGGAGAAGTGTGCCTCACGCAGGCCTACGGGGTGGTGGTTAGGGGCACGGGAAGGGTCTCCTTTTGTCTCCAGCAAAGAGTGGCGTGCCCAGAAAGGACAGTGGCTGGGCCCACTGCCGCCCTCCCTGGTGCGGGTCAGTCCCCCTCCCCCGCTCACCGACCGCCCTCTCCTTCGTGAAGCAGCCCCTGCCCCCAGGCCCTGCGGAGCAGGTCCCCAGCACGGCAGCAGCTGCTCTGAGGCACAGGTCTGTGCTCAGCCACTGTCCCCTGTTCAGAGCCTGCCCAGCAGACGCCCAGGCCCCCGTTCAACAAGGAGCCGCCTAAGAAAACAATCGGAGGGAAAGGCCGAGGATTGGGGCCGGAGTCTGGCTCCGCTGCTGCTCAGCTCCTCTGATTACAAGTCTCGGTTTCATTAACTGCGAAATAGGGAAACGTCAACCTCACAGGTCTGCTGGGAGGCAACAGGAGCGACCGTGTGAGAAAAGCTCTGTGGAGCGTGAAGTGCCCTGCCAAATGTCCAGTGACATTTGGGGCCTCAACCGAAATCTACGCAGCTGAGGTGCTCGGCGGGGCCCCGAGGCTGCCCCACAGGCAGGCAGGTGTCAGGGAATCTGAGCACCAGGGGCGGGGTGCCGGGAGGAGACCCCGGGAAAGAAGCCGTGATGTCTGTAAGGAGTTGCAGCCGACCTACCCGCCGATGAAGACCAGGTGCCCTGGCCCTGATGGTGCCGGCACTGCCCGAGGCATCAGGCTGGGCTCTCCGGACACCCGAGGGTAGAGGGCAGGCCCTGGCACCAGCAGGGTGATCATGATGGGGTGTGGCCCTGCTCCAAGGGAGCCAGGACCTGGTTCTCTTCCACCAGACCTCCCATCTACCCCTAGGCTCCCACGGGTGCAGCAGCCAGAGGAGGGCAGGCGCCCGGGCCGGCTGACAGGTTCCAACCCCAGCACTTCCCCAGGTTCCAATCAGACTCCAGGGAGGAGTGCAAGTCACGCAGAACCTCCGGCCGCCAACCCAAACACCAGCCCTCCAGCCAGCTTCTCTTGCTTAATTCTCGCAAACTGAGGAATTCAACGTGTAGTCCTGGATTTGCACCAGTTTCTGAACTTAGCTCTGTGATTTCCAGTAAGTCACCGTTCACTGAGTCTCGCCTGGCAGTAACAGTTTATTAAGAAACGCATCGGCACGCGTGAGCACAGGGAGCGAAGACGCCAGCTCGGGCCCTCCCTGCCATCCTTCCGTGCAGTCCCCAGGGTGCAAAGAGGGAGCACGAGCTCCGGTCCCACCCAGGGAAACTGAGGCTCCGAGAGGCAACAACCAGGTTCTCTGAGAACAGCGAGGCCCCGACGTGGAGGCGGACAGGGCTCACAGACGCCGAGCTCCCTGGCCCAGGCCTGCTTTTAATGGTTCCGAGTTAGTTCGTCTGCAGCACCGAAGCAGGGAGTGGGACCGATTCCTTTGAAAATGTTGTTGGCCACAGACCCCCGTTCACAGGAAGTCCTGAGAGGAGATGAACCATACACGATGGATAAAGCCGAGTGAGTGAGTGTGGGTGTGGGTGTGAGTGTGGGAGGGGGGCTGGGCCCACTGCTGGGCCCCCCCACAGCACTCCCTGCTGAAGCACAGAGTCGGGGTCCTGCAGGGAGGCGGCCCCGCTGACCCGGGGCTCATCAAGCCCTAGGCAGGTCTTCGGCAACAGTGACTGTTTACTGGGCCAGGGGCCCGGCTGTGGGCAGGGGTGGCCCGGCAGCCGTTACAGGCCCTCCACAAAGGGGGTCTCGGAGCTGCTCATCAGGGACAGCAGGTTCAAGGCTGACACGCCAGGCACGTGGCCGGCGCAGATCTGCAGCATGCGGACCAGGCGCTGCGCCATGGTAACTCGAAAACCTTCCACCTGCAGGGGAAGAGCAGAGGACAGGGTCAGAGCCGCTGCACAGGCCGCCCACGGAGGCCTGGGGTCCGAGACGTGGGGACAGACTGGCGCACTGCTGCCCATCTCGGCCCTGCCCTCGGCCACAGCACACCTCTCCAGGCAGCTTGCAAGTCCTTCCAACACCCTCCAGGGACACCAGAGACGGTGAGCCCTGTTCCAGAGGAAACAGGGCTCAACAGCAGGACCGGCGAGGTAGGCAAACCGCCTAGAGTCACACTCAGTGACCACAGAGGTGGGATCTCAACAAGGGGCCAGTCCCGACCACTGCCCAGGGGCAGGGCCCCTGAAGCTCCCTCGCCTGGGCCTGAGAAAGACGCTCACAGGGATGGGGCAGAGGGGTGGACAGAGAGCGCCCTCCCCGGGACAGGGAGATGCCACCAGCAAAGAGCCCCTTTCTCGGGGCTTCTGTGGGCCGCCAGGCCCCCATGGGGTGAGAGTGCCCCAGGGCGCGGTGCTGGGCAAGTCAGAGATGCTCCCCAGATGTGTGTGGAGGAGCAGCACGATGCTCAGACGTCCTGCCCTGGTCAACAGTGGCCTCCGAGGCACCTCCTCTTCCCTCGCACCCTCAAGTCCTCCTGTTCATGCTCCCCCTGATTGTCACTTGTCATTTCCTTGGTCCTAAACCCAGAGGTAGAGTCTCAGTCCTCACAGCACCAGCGTCGCTCTCACCGAGACTCTCCGGTAGAATCCAACGCAGCCCCTTGGCCCCCGGACAGCTTTTTCTCACTTGCTCCCAGGACCCCACCTGTTGGGGGCTACCCTGCACCCGATCCATGAGCACTGATTTGTGGAGGACCAACCCACACCCATTTCTTGGCACAGTGAGAATGGGTAGGACGCCTCTCTGCACAGCAGAAGGCGACCATGGGCAGTCCCACTAGCAGTCTCACTCTTTGCCTGCTCGTTGGCCATCCCCCCCACATGAAAGGGTTAAGGAGAGGAATTAAGCCATTTAGCAAGCCAGCCACCTAAACGCTGAAAGCAGAAGCGGCTGTAAGAGAAGTCATTGCTAAGAAATATCTAAACAGTTCTTTCCAAAGCTAGAAATTTATTACTGAGCAGGAATGTTTATTACTAAGACTAGATAAATAGGGAAGTTAGGAAGCTTTAGCTGAAAATAGTAGATTTTGGTAAAAGGTTAAACATAAAAACTAGTTTTACATCTCAGAGAAATCTAGATAGGCCATCTAACTCCTGATAGGTAGCCAAACATCTAAGCCCTGACAAATGTAGTTAATGGTTAAGGATGCCTCTGCCTACGTGACAGTCCCCTTAAATCTCAAAAGGACAAAGAGCAACCTCTGCATACATCTTTAACTCAGAGAGATCTAAGACTTTAAAACTATATGTTTAGCCATTAACTAGGACCCAAGAGTTTGTAGTTTAATACTGTTTCCTGGCTAATAAATCAGCAAACCTCCTTATCATACCAGCCATTTGTTTAAGCCCAGGAAAAAATTAAGGTACTCTGTAACTAGTTTTGTAAGTCAGCCTTTTCCTGCCATTAATAATTTGCAAGTATTCATCTGTTTTTTCTACTGCTTGTAAAAAAGAAAACCCTTTAAAAATAAAGAAAATCTTTTGGAGGGAGTCAGTCTGGCCCTAGAGGCTGGCTGGCCCGGCCAGGTCCCCGAGGCCTGGCCGTCTCTCCTGCACCCCCAGAGAGTGTCTGGAGTCGTCTCTTTCGCCTTACCGTCCATCCTTCGGGGAAACCGGAGAAGTGTGGGGGCCAGCCCTCCGCAAGTCAGCACTCATGGATCGGGTGCAGGGTGGCCCCCAACACCCCCCACAGTCACCTGGCTTCCCCTCCCACCGCACAGGCTGCTCCTCCTCTTCGTCCAAAGTCTAAATGTGGGGGCCCCAGGGCGTGGCCTTTGCATTTCTTCGCCCTGCACCCACTCCCTAGGTGACCTCATTCAGCTCCATGCCTCTAAAACCATCTCAGCCCCAGATGACACCTGCACACGTATCGTCTGCCCGCTCGACTTCTGTGCAGACAACTAAGAGACACCTTCGCTTTAGCTTGTCCAGTGCGGAGTCCCCGGGAGTCTCCATCTCAGCCAAAGGCCGAAAGCTCCAGAGTCGTCAGCGACTCTTCCTACTTACGCCTCATGCCCAGGCCATCGCCTCATGCCCAGGCCATCGGCACAGTCTACTGGCACCACCCTGGGCCCTCTTCCCCTGACGCCACCAGGTCACTGCTAACTCTTCCAGAAAGAGCCCCTGGGCCTGTCTCCATCAGCCCTTGTGTCCCCTCAGTCTACTCCCAGCAGGGACCCGTCTGAAACCCAAGTGTGACCATGTCTCTCCCTGGCCCCACACCCTGTGGTGGCTCCAGTTTTGCTGAGAGTAAAAGTCCCAGCCTTTTCTACACCTCACAAGGCCCCGCCAACCTGGCCACACTGTCACTCTGACTCACCTCCCACTGCTCTGTCCCTGCCGCCCATACCCCCGGGGACCTTGAACACACCAGGCAAGTCCCAAACTCAGGGCCTTCACACCTGCTGCTTCTCCTACGCAGCGCTTTCCCAGCAGGAGCCTCCACGCCTGCCTTTGTCTTTGCCTACAGGCCGCTTTCCAGTGAATTCCCTCCCATCATCCCACCTAACCCTCACCCCGGACCAGCACCGGCCCTGTCGCCTCCTACTCTCTAGCGCACGGCGCACTCTACGCCTGCGTCCTCCACTAGCACGGGACTGGGGTTGTTTTCTTTACTGTTTCGTCCTGTGTCCTGTAAGGCATCCCTAGTGCCTAGAAGAGTGCTTGGCACTCTGCAGACGTGTAAGAAATATTGTTGAATAAATCCTCTTACTTGGAAATACGCCTGCAAGCTGCTAACCTCACTCGGGCTCCACAGCCGGCCTCCTGCCTGCGGCTGGGCCTCCTCCAGTCTGCATGCCACACTCCAGAGACGTGGCCCCCAAACCCAGGCCTGGCTGATCCCCGCCGCCTCTGTCACCCACAGGAAGGAAGGACTTAGTGCCCCTGCCAGGCTTCAGAAGCGCTGCAAGTTCTCCCCTGTTGCATGAGTAATGACTCCGTTGGGCTCACCAGGTTCTGAGGGTAGAGCCCACGTCTGGCGCATCTGTTCTCAGGGACCAGCACATGGCCCTGTCGGCAGATTGAGGGGATAGTTTCACTAGGCGAATCCCACACCTCAGAGTGGGTTTCCTCCTGTGTAAATGGGGAAATAACCGTTGCCACGCAAAGGCCTCAAAATATGGTGCAGCCCAAACTTGATGACGTGGGGGAGTGTGCCCTGAAAAGGACCCCATGGGAGCAAGGAGTGACGACTGTCCAAACACTGCCTGCGTCCTCTGAGGGATGCCAGTCTTCGGTCTCAGCAGGCCTGCTGCAGGCTGGACACAGGCAACAGACCTTTTTTCCAGTTCTCAGGCTCCAGGGTAATGCAGGACCTGGTGTGGCCTGCCACCCACTGGCCACACACAGAACTGCACCACCCGCCACAAGGTTAGCTGGCACCCCTGTGCACCTGCCATCTCTACTGGCAAGTCACAGATTCTGCTAATACTCTGACATCTTTTGCCTGCGCTCATAATGCTAAATTTCGCTTATTTGTTAATAAAATAAAAGAAGCAATTGTTGCCTCGTCCAAGTTCACAGATGCCTTGAATTCTCTTCTCGGATCAGTGGGGTCCACAGGCACTGGAATAAGAACCCCTGATCCAAATGGCGGAGAAGGACCGCACGCTGACTCTGTTCTCTCTGCGTTACGTCACTTTGCCTTAGGGAAAGGGTGCGAGAAGCAGAACAGACCAGAAATACAAGTCTTCTAAATGAACCTCAAAGCCAATAAACAGACCCCAAAACTACCTGAGCAGGCCTGGCACATGGGCACAACAGCCCAGGCCCTGGGGGCCTCAGCAGACCTCCCAAAAAGGCGTCAGGATTTCTACTGCAGAAGGAGAGGCTGAAGGAAAAAAAGAGCAGGAATCTGCTTGGTACCGCCCACAATTAGGGTCCACCTCGAGAGAAACACCACCAGAGTCAGGGCAGAACCAACATCCAGGGCATCCCTCCAACATCTGTCCACCCGCCCACCCACCATCCCCTGCCCCGGGCTGGGAGTGGACGAGGTCTGTAATCAGAGAGGTGACCAGGCGCTAGGCATTCCAGCTGCTGGGGGCACACAGGGATGCACCAGTTAACGAGACAGACAAGATGCCTGGCCCACAGCACTGAGCCCCTCGCAGGAGAGGGAGGCATTCACAGGCACCCAGAGATAAACACCCACAGCTCGATTATGAGTGCAGAAAACACAGCCAAAGGGAAAGCAAGGTAACGAGTGACAGCACGTGGTGCGTAAGAGGCACTCAACAGGAATGGATGTCACCACTCCACATTTGTGTCCCCAAGGCTTAGGGTGGCCCTCCCAAGTCACAGCCAGGGGCGGACAAGCCAGGATTCAAACCAGGACCCTGTGTCTGCACATCAGGACCCCTCCCTCGGCACTCGGGGCTCCTCCAAGGAGCAGTCCCGCGAGCCCACTGTGTGCGGATGGCCCTTTCCCCGCACCCGCATGCCGGTCCTCACCTCCAGGTCACAGAAGAGCAGGGGGCTCCGGTAGGCTTGGGCCAGCCTCAGCACGGTGTTCCGGTGGACGCTGCAGTGACTGTCCCGCCCAGCTGCAAAGAAGCCTCGAGCGTCATGGCTGTAACCTCCACCTGCCTGGCTGCAATCTGCCTGGGCAAGGCGGGTCCCCTCCCTCTCCGGCCCCAGGTTCTGATTGGCAGTGGGGGGAGACTATCCATCCCACCTTCTCTTCAGGCTGCCAAGATCATCAAATTAAACAATAAAGCTGAAGGGCTTTGAGCATGAACACTAGGAAAATGGGGTCTCCTCATCTATAAGATCAGGGTCACAAGAGCCCCGCTCCGCTGAGTGAGTACGCTCAGTGACCTGAATTCCTTTATTCACCAATGCTTTTCAACAATAATCTGCACCAGGTCCTTCCCGAAAGGAGCTCGGAGTTCCGCCCGAGGGCCCGGGCTGCAGGGCTGGGCTCGGAGGCTTCCCCCAGGACACGGAAAAGAGGGGTTAGCTACATGGAAGAGGCAGAGTGTGAGAGAGAAGCCACGTGGCTCAGAAACACGACTACCTAGGTCTGACTCTCGGCTCTACCACTTTTTCGCTGTGGGGCCTTGGGCAAGTTACTGAACCAGGTTCCTCAGCTATACAAGAGCCAGCCGCACCCCCTTCAAAGGGCTGCTTGTTGTAAAGATGAGCGACACAGAATCAAGGCACTCAGAACAGTGCCTGGCGTACAGCGAGCACTGTGAAGGTCAGCTGTCCTTGTTTCCGCCGTCAGTAACGCGAAGTCGCAGAGGCAGCCAGGCTTGTTCAGAGAACTACAAGCTGAACCAGGGACTGAGGGGTATTAGGAGGCCAGACTGGGTGGGAAGGCAGCGGCCCAGCTGCAGACACGCCATGCCTTTCCAGGAGTTTGGGTTTTACTCTAGAACTACCAGCCAACTCTAACTCTGAACTACCGGAGTTAGCTCAGAAACTGTTTCCTGCTCAGGTGTGCTTTTCGGAAGACCGACAACACGTCAGATCAAAGCCCGTGTCCTCTCCTTCAGCCAGGCCGTCTGAGCAAGGAGTCCACCACAACGCCAGCTGCCCGGGGTGGGGGGTGGGCGGCGGCGGGCAAGGGATGCACTCACCGCCCGTGGCGAGGAAGCCCACCTTCCCCAGGAAGAAGGCGGCGTCCACGTGGCGCAGGGACTCCTCCACATTCTGAAGGCTGCGGTGGCCAGGCCAGGGGGAGAAAAAGCAGAGGACAAACCTTACAACAGCAAATCGAGAAGGCCCCGCCCTCATGCCACAGAGGCCAGAGAAGAGAGAAGGGTGACAGGAAACTGCCCACAGGAATACTCTGTCCTCTCATTGTCTGCTTTGAATTATGAAGCGACTCAAGCCTATAGCATGATGAAACAGTAGATGTGGATGTGTCAGTAAAAAGCACACTCTCCCCTCTGGCACCACCCTTCAGTTCCGACTCCCCAGACGGAGCTAATGCCAACAGTTCAGGGCATAATTCTTCTGGAATGCTCCACGTGCAAATACAGACACTGACAGGTACAAGCACCTCCCTGGGTGTAGTTGGGTGTGCCACACCTGTCTCATTCTTTGGAATGACCACAGCGCCACCCTGTTTTCCCAGTGACATGTGTCTCCATGTCCTCCTCAGCACAGAGACACTGCATGAACACCCGCTCACACACACCCTTACACATCAAGCAAATGTGTCTGTAGGGCAGTAGCATGGCCAGGGTCCAGCATGCGTCTTTTGAAAATGTATGCACGTATCGCCGAGTTGCCTTCTCATCAGGTGACAGTATTTAAACCTGGCACCTTGTTTAAACACTCCCACCTTTACCTGGCTAACTCCTCTCTTCTCACCTCTCAGGTGTTACCTCCACCAGAAAGTCTACGCTGACTAACTCCTGAAAGTCAGAGGTCGTTTGGGCTTCCCCAGCATTTGAAAGTCCAGCCTCCTGCCCCAAGGGTCTAGGAGCACGTGGCGGACAGGGGTCTGTGTCATTCGTCACTGGCCTGCCGTTAGGGATGCAGGGCAGGCCCCAGAGAGCCGCGGCTAAGCGACAGATGACGCTGCTAGGATTTATCAGTGTCTTCTAAGCATCATGCACTGGCCACCGGCTCCCCCCACTCCCCCCAGGTTAACCCCAGGCAGCCTCTCCCTGCCTCCTCTCCTCCCCATCATAAGTGAGGTCACTGTCCCAGTACACGCCTCTGTCAGGTCCACCCGAGCCCCCACAGCCCCAGCCGCGGGTTCTCACCTGTATTTGCTGTGGAGGTTGACCACGAACACAATCAGGTCAATTCGGGGGCGAGTCACATTGGAAGGCAGAGGGAGGGACTGTGCCAAGTGGCTGAAAAACGAGAAATCGCAGGACATTCCCGTGACCAGTCACATGCTGTCCTTTGTCGAAGAGGCTGTCAAAGGCGCCTCACCGATGCACCTGACACCCTCGTGGGGAGACCCCTCGGGGGAGCACAGGGCAGGGCGGAGCCGGTCCTACCCAGACTGCTTTCTTCGGGCTCCTCGGACAGAAAGGAGCTGCTTCGAAACTGCCTTGCAAGAGGGAGTTTGGATGGAGGACGGCACGAGGCTAGCAAGGCACCCACGCTGCTTCAAGGGGCACCGGGCTCAGAGCACGGCGTGTTAACTGGGAAGTTTAGGGATAAGACTGAACTCTCAAATTCCAGCTATGCCAAGTAGCAGCTGTGGGAACTTAGACACCCGCCCTCCTCGTTCTCGTCTGGACTTGGTCTCTGGTGGTCAAATACGCACCCGAAGGTTTTTCTCGAGTCCTTTACTTCTGCCCATTTTCACATATTCCTATTACCTATCTCCTCCCACCCACCGTCTTACCATTCAGGAAACACCAAAAAGTACAAAAGCACACAAGTTAAATTGCTACTATTAATTAACACTAGAGCATTTTTCTCAACATGTATGTAACATCTTGTTCATGTATGTAATGTACTACACACATTCAGACACAAGAATAGATAGAATCTAAGATAGGCCAGTCACTCAGTGGATTGAGTGTGGACCTGTGAACCAAAGGATCGCTGGTTCGATTCCCAGTCAGGGCACATGCCTGGGTTGTGGGAAAGGTCCCCCATAGGGGACACGTGACAGGCAACCACACATTGATGTTTCTCTCCTTCTCTTTTTCCTTCCCTTCCCCTCTCTCTAAAACGAAATAAATAAAATCTTTAAACAAATTTTTTAATAGGACAAGAGCATTAATTTAATTTTACTTGCATTTAATGAAAGCAAAAAAGTAAACTGAAAAAATAGATGAACTTGGATAAATTATTTTTTAATCACAGAAACTGTTTCCTGAAAGGACCCAATTAAGAAAAAATTATGAAAAAATCAGTAAATCGGTATCATTTTAAACATGTTTCAATTTTATCTGTATTGCATTAATTCTCTATTTTTTTTCCAAATTTTATTTATTTATTTTTAGAGAGGGGAAGGGAGAGAGAAAGGGAGAGAAACATCACTGTGTGGTTGCCTCTCACACACCCCAACTGGGGACCTGGCCCGCAACCCAGACATGTGCCCCCTCTGGTAGTTGAACCAGTGACCCCGAAGTTCGCAGGCCAATGCTCAATCCACTGAGCCACACCAGCCAGGGCGCATTGATTCTCTGTTATAAAAAATGGAAAAATTAACATTCTTATATCTTACCCTACCATTTGGACAAGACATACTGTTATTATTATCATTTTATATATTTACATTTTGCTCTAACTATGACCTCGAACCCAGACTGATGAGGCTGCCTCTCTGGAGCACTGCTGGTCACCACGGGAGGGGCAAAGGGCACTGAGGAGGTCTCACTGTCAATTACATAGATCACCAAAAAAGAGACAATCATGTTTCTGTTTAGAACTCATTGGCCGGAACTAGTCACTTGGCTCCGCAAAACTACAGAAGGTCAAAAAGCGCAGTCTGGTCCCTGTCACGCTCTAAATGCAGAAGCTGGAAATGTCTGGCAGCAGAATGAACCGATGACCATGTGGGGGATCTGCCTTTCCTGCCTGCAAGTCTGAAGAATCACTTACCCTTGAAGTTCAGTTAACTTACCTCGACATAAAGTGTTCTGTGTCCATTTTTCCTGGAATAAGATGCTTATTCCCCTTATAATAGAAAAATTAAACTCTTCACTCATTTCAGGGAAGTTTTCTTCTCCTACATCTTTGAATGTTTTTTGCTGTGATTTTCTCAACTCTTTCTTCTTTGTAAATAATTAACGCTGAATTAGATCTACTCTGATCCTTGCTGTTTATGTTTGCTACATTGAGTATTGTATTATTTTTGGCCCTTTTTTGCCCTTAGCTCCGGCAACCTCCCTTTTTCTGTCGTTCTGATGTTTTATCATTTGGTCTTTGAATGCCTCTTAAAATTTCAGTTTCCTTCCCTGAGTGGTGTGGCTCATTTGGTTGAGTGTCATCCAGCAAAGCCAGTCTGATTCCTGGTCAGGGCACATGCCTGGGCTTCGGGTTCAGTCCTGGTCACGAGAAGCAACTGATGGATGTTTCTCTCCCTTACCCTCTCCCTAAAAATAAATAAAATCTTTTTTTTTTAAAAGATTTTATTTTTATTTATTTTTAGAGAGAGGGGAAGGGAGGGAGACAGAGAGGGAGAGAAACAGCAAAGTATGGTTGCTTCTCACATGACCCTCACGGGGACCTGGCCTGCAACCTAGGCATGTGCCCTGACTGGGAATCAAACCGGGACCCTTTGGTTCCCAGCCCGCACTCAATCCACTGAGCTACACCAGCCAGGGCAAAATAAATAAAATCTTTAAAAAAATATTCAGGTTCTTATTAAATTCCTCAACAGCACAAAACACTCAAGAAGGAGCTTTCTTCTTTTTCCGGAGTGGGCTCTTCATCAGATTTCTTCACGTCATGTGACTGCACTTTTCAGCAAGGGTTTCCACGACACTTCTTTCCACCTTGCTCGATGTAGGCAATTTCGTCCACATTTCCCGTTCCCCCTGGTGCTAAATGAATGAATTATGTTTAAAAAATCCTTTCCTATTTCTAAGTTATGGGTCTGAGACGGTTGGTTGTGTTTGATGTTCTGTGGCCTAAGAGCCGGGCAAGATGTATACAGCACAGCCAGATTTATGGACAACCTTTCATCCGAGATTTGCGCAGGTGCTGTAACAGGGATCCCTCTACCTGGTAAGGGGCACTTCCAGTTCCCACGGAGGAAAGGCCCGTTAAATTTGGATCATCCTCCTTCAACACGGGCCCTAGAAGTTTATCCTTCTATCACGGCAGATGTCACCCACACACATACAGCGGTTGACTCCCTCAGCAGCTGTTTCTACTTCCCATCAGATTAGAAAGAAAACAAAATACACTTCCTTAGTCACTTTTTCTCCAAATCTGGGGGATAACATCTACGCTGTGCCAGGTGCTGCTCAAGGCACTGGGGATTCACCAGGGAACAAAAGCCAAAGGCCCTGGCCTCAAGGGGCTGACCTTAGGATCCATGGGCACGGTGGGTTGGAAACACTTAAAAGAACAGGTGAACAAGGAAATTTCTTGTGGTGGCAGTCTTAAAGGAAGAGAACAAGAATGTGGCAGAGAGTGATGGAGGATACCTTAGATGGGGTGCTATGCCCCATCTAGACGCCCGCAGGGTCAGCGAGGGCAGACCACGCGTTCAGGATGGTTGGTTAGAGGGTTGGCCAACCTGCTCCACCTTCGCCCTCCTCGGGCGGCTCCTCGGCTCTCCCTCGCGCCCAGGCCAGAGTTCAGACCACAGTCGAGCACTCGGGTAACCCCAGCCTCAACTACTTACACCTTCAGGTCGGAGGCGCAGTCCTCTTTGAGCATCGAATCCGCCAGCTGCTGCAGAAGAGCATCCTCCGTGCCCACTAGCTGCCCAGAGAAAAAAGGCGGCCGATTGATACCTGGGCACAGCAGTCCCTCTAGAGGGCATGGGGATCTGGGCACGGATCGAAGGCGGCCGCTACTGCCAGGATTTTGGCTCCAGCGCGCAGGGCGCTATTTCCCGAAGGAAGACTCTGCTAGGCAAGGGTGGAGGGCCTGAAGTTTGCACCGCTCGGGTCTTGTCCGCACAGCACTCACTACCTTCCGGACCCTCCCTCGGATTGCCGACCATTCTCGGAGCCCTCTGCGACCCGGGAAAACTAAGTCCCCGCCCCGCGCGGATCTCAGCCACTTAGCTACCTACCCGGCGCGCAGTCTGTCCAAGCCAGAAGCCAATCACAAACCGGAAAAGAGCCGCCGCGCCCCTACTGGTGAGGGGGCGTCCCCCGGCGTCAGAGGGAGGCTACTCCGATTGGTTCAGAATGTGGCGATCCCGCCCACCACACCCCTGCTAGCACCGGGAGACCGCAGAGAACCGCGTAGCTGAAGCACAGCCAAAAAGGAAAGGTTGGGGGGAAGCGGGGCTGCGGACGCCTACCAGTATTGTGGCCATATTCAGGCCAGGCAGCTGGTCCTGGGGCCGCAACACCGCCATCCCAGTCGCAGCCCAAATCGTTACTCAGGCGGGCCGCGCCTTGCTTTCAAACCGCGCTTCAGCCCAGCCCCAACGCTTCCTGAGGGGCACGTGACTCTCTCTGGGCGGGGTTTCGCAGAGCGGGGCGTAGCCCTCTTAAAGGAAACGCTACCTCCTTTTCTGAGCGGGTGTAAAAAGCGCTGGCCTCAGACTCCGAAGGTGCTGCCAATGAGACAGGCCTTCTATTTCACGCCTCGGAGAAAGAAGGTATTCAATGATTCATTCGTTCATTTCTGCTCATTCGTGCTCATTCACCCTACTCCTGATTCCTTCCAAACCTGCCCCTTCCCCGTCTTCCCTATCTCAGTGGACTCTTACCTTCCAGCAGCTCAGAACAAAACCATGGGGGTCATTTTTGGCTCTTCTCAAATCACAATCGGCCCTTAAGCAAGCCTACAGGTTCTAATCTTTTTTTTTTTAAGATCTTTTTTTATTTTATTTTTTAAAAGATTTTATTTTTATTTATTTTTAGAGAGAGGGGAAGGGAGATAGAAAGAGAGGGAGAGAAACAGCAATGTATGGTTGCCTCTCCCATGGCCCTCATGGGGACCTGGCCCGCAACCCAGGCATGTGCCCTGACTGGGAATCGAACCGGGACCGCTAGGTTCCCAGCCCGCGCTCAATCCACTGCGCTACACCAGCC